>BQNB010082203.1:17304-29397 GCA_026074375.1 Tanacetum coccineum | reverse complement strand
TGCTTATAGACTATTCTTACTATATATTTGATATTTTATTATATTGTATATATTTTAAGGTGTAGTCTGAGCGGATCAGGCGATGTTCATGTAGTTGGATGTTTATTTTGCTTAGAGTTGTTATACTGCTATTTGTACCCTTGTATGGGCAAGCAAAGTTGTAAGCAGTAGGTTTCCGATCGTGAAAGTTAGATGAGATTCAAAGCGTAGCCCTAAGTTCATGTGGGAACGTGAGGACCATATGAAAGCTAAGTATTCCCAATTGGTTGTTGATGATGATGTTGAACCTACTAGTTAAATCACGGGACGAGATTTCCCAAAGGAAGGGATATTGTGACAACTATGCCTTGAGCAGGTTAGTCAAACCATTAGTATTAACTTGAGCCTCGTTATGTGTTTTAATAATATTGTGTTTATGTGATCGTATGTGAGTTTGGTTATCAATCTGTGAGCGTGATCGTCTCATTTTGATTGAATTTATGGTTAATGTGGATATTTCATTTTGTTCACATTTTAGTGACAATGAAAATGATGGTATAATTCTATATGTGTACGTATTTATATGTATATGCATACGTATTTATATCTTAAAGTGTTAGTAGTTAGTAAAATTTAAAAGTTTTAGTTTAGAGAATATAGAAATTAGAACTTAGTTTTATTAAGTTAGTAAAATAAAAAAATTAGAAATGAAATTTATGTATGGTCATTCAATCTAGTTTTAATTTAAGAGGTTTAAAAGGTAGAATAAAGGGTTTTTATAAAAATGTCAAAATTAAGGGTTGAATATGTAATAAATAAAGTTTTTATAAAAAATATATATATAAATTACATATATATATATACAAATTTCAAAATTATATAAAAAAATAAAAAAAATAAAAATATAATTAAGGAGTGTTTGTAGGCCGGTTAGGGGAAAAGAAAAAAAAGAAACAAAGTTTGAGTTAAATTAGAATTTTATATAGTATAAATACAAATTTAATAAATCCCTAAATCACTTTTCCCTCTTCTCTTTTGTTTGTTCGGTCGATCCCTCAAGAAGAGAAAAAAAAGATTTTTTTTATTATTCAAGATTCAAGTGGTGGTTCGTGTTAATTAATTGAAGGTTATAGGTATGTTCATAAACTTTAATTGTTTTAATTTTCTTTTTAATTCATGTAACAATAAAGTGATGAATAAATTAAGGTGTCATAAAATCTGTAAATTAATGATGTTAAACTTAATTAGAAGTGTTTAGGGTTTAATTTGGATCATATTGATGTATTCGGTTAGAGTTAGAATGCGATAGAATTGAATTTAGGGTTGAGCAGAATTTTGAGTCTATCTTGTTCGAATGTTATCTCATGATTGGTAACTAGATTTTTGATGAATCTTATGTCTACAGAGAGTCTAGTTTCCAAAAAGTCTGGCCCCTAAAGGTTTTGAGGTCGGAAAGTTAGTCAAATTATTGAGTAAAACCCCTACTTAAATTTCAAATTGGGTTAGTCCAAAAATCATGGGTCATATTTTAGGTGTCTATTAACTCCAGTTCGAAGGTCTAGAGATAAAACATTTTCTAAGTATTTTTAAGGACGTCAAATGTTTTGGTGTGCGTTCAATCCAAAAAATAAAAAAAAATAATGAGTACTTGTAATATGAATTTTTATAAAATAGTTCAAATTAGTATTATTTTTTCCTAAAAAATCACAGTAGCTCACAACTCATGGGGGAGCTATGGGATGTAAGTAGAACCATCGATTAGGTGTTTTAGTATTTTATTTATGGTCATGAAGTGACTATAAAATTCAGCCAGAAACTGTAAAGTAGAAGTTAACGAATGAAGGTCTAAGGGTATGAAAATGATTTGATAGATGTATATTAAAGTATTAATAAACAGTAGTGTAATGTTAGGAAGTACCTCCATCATATATTGTTACATAGATTGGGCATTATCCAGTAACCGAGTGTACCTTATGTTTTGTTGTGTTTTAGATTGTGTGCAAGATTCTATCAAGTAGCTGAGCATCAGGTGAGTTTTCAAAGTCCCATTTACTAAGTTTTCTCTTACGGATAAAAGATGTCAAAATGGTTTATAGAAACATTATTTAAATGCTGTGATTATGTGTTTTTAATTAATGCATGGACTTGTTATGTAGCCTTATTATATGTTTAGTGCTGCATATCGTGATGACACCCATGGAGCGTTGTATCGTCCCATGTGATTTAGTTTTGAGATGGTTTTTTTGCCTACCTATGTAGTATGACAACCTTGGAAGCGTAGTATTCGTCTCCTTGTGATTGAGTTTGGATTTGGTTTTCGCCTACTTCGTGTGGGTATGATATTCTGTAGATACGGTACTAAGAGTCATTGGATCGGGAATAACCTTCATATCCATGACTATGAGATGAACTTTGTGGTTTGGATCGATGGACATGTTCCGTCCCGATGGTGATTGTTTAGACGAATGCATGTTAACATGTATACTAGTCAGCTTAATTGTCCTGCCATGTTTTGTTTTTATTAATCACAGTAATTTACTTAAAGCTTGAATTGGGTGTCGTAAACCTATGACTCTCACCAACCGTTGTGTTGACATTTGAAGTATCATTTTCAGGTGAGCGTTTATGAATGTTGTTGAAGTTACTAAAATAGTGCAAGATAGACCATTAGGATGGCATTGGAAGTTCTCATTTGATTTTGTTTCATAATTGTTTGCATGAATTCTTGAATGTTATTGGTTTTTAATAGGTTTGCAAGACATTGTCTTTGTATTGAATTAGTACCACGGCACCTTTTCTTTAATACAAGATGTAAATTTCCTTTGTTTTTGTTGAATGAAGCTAATTAAAAATTAATATATGTCCGGATTATTTATTCGAGCCTACGGGGACGCACGCGTTAATACGTAAAACAATTAAAGAATATATTAAATGTAATATATTTATGTGATAAGCATAACTTATGTTAAATAGTTAAAGTAAATATTTAATGAGTTATTAATATGGCATTTAAGGAAAAAGAAAGTAACGGTTTTCCTTTTAATTAGTCATAAACCCATATTAAGGAGGTGAGAAGGTTTTCCTTACAAGCACAAGGAATTTAGCCTATAAATAGAGGTTAAGGGATTCATTATTGAGGACCTTGAAAAATATAATCCCTAAAATCTCTCTCCATCTCTTTTGTTTATATCCGCTCCAAACCACAACTCAAAAGGGTTTACCGGTACTTGTGTGTGGTTTCGAATCCAGAGGGGAAAAAACTCACAGGGTTTCAATCTTAACTTGAAACCCAAAAATCTCTCCCTTGTCTCGTTATTTGGCCGGCCCCAAACCCACAAAGGGTGTCGGTTTTCTCCTCCTCCTTGTCGTGTGATCATATAAACAACCTTTAAGGTTTTGTTTTGTGATTTAATCTTAAGAAGGTGTTTCGTGTGTTGATTGGATCAAGGACGAAGAGATCGTTTGTTTAAACACTATTAGTACTGGCATACACATTATTTGCTAAAAACGTATTATGTGTGGAAACTTAGAGAGATCATACTTTTGATCTTAGTGGTTCACGTGGTATTATACACACGCGTATATTGAAGACGATGTTAATAGTTACCTATTAAATCGGTGTATCATTTCGAGCAAAAGGTATACACTTCAATCCTTTGTTAATTACATAATTCTATACGTGTTTGATCTTTCCGCTGCGTACTCATGATATGTTTAATTGTTAATAGATGTAAAATCCAACAGTGGCATCACGAGCCATCATATATGAATTTGTAATTACAAGTAATAAAATTAGACAAGAAAATTAGGGTTCTTGATTAATTTTTTAAGCCCTTTGGGCATTTTATGCATCAAGATCCAATTTTTTATTGGTTATTAAAATTGATTAGATGATTTCTAGGTTGTATGCAATTTTATGAATAAAACTTGATATGTTTAAATTGTTAATTGATCTGGTTTTATGTTATAAATTAATTGTTAATTCGGTATCCATGATAAATACATGCATATTTTATCATGGAAAGATATATGATATTAATCTTGTTAATTGTTATAATTATTATGCAAATATGATGATCAAGACGTAAACATAGGACATTAAATTTATGTGGTTATCGATCCACGACTTTAAAAGCTAGGGAAGACCTTGGCATGTCTTAATGGGGCCAAAAAATGGTTTTAAAATTTTATGTTCTATGTGGTGTATATTTGTATAAGGCTTACGCAATCGATTATGTCATTGGATGTGGCCGAAGTTTATAGGACGAAGGAGCCTTATATGAATATATGCATGTTTTAATTATTAGATAATTAGGATCATATATTGATATTTGCGTAAGGGTTGTTATTTTGAATAATTTGTATGTTGAATTACGTTTTGTGCTTAATTATTGTTTAATTTTAAGTTTGACTTGTGAGATAAATAAAGCGTTTTCGAAAAATAAATTAAACATGATAATTATTATTAATTCAGATTTGTTATGGACTATTATAGTTCTATTATGTTTCCAATGAGTTTTATTTGATTGGTTAAAACTGGCTATAGAATCATGGAAGTATGGCTCATCCACTAGGATCAACTTAAGAGAAGTTTAGGCGTGAGTGGTAACATTCCTAAAGAATTCAGGTTTTTAACATGCTTCGCGCTGACATGATTTCTCCGCTTCTTTGTGCGTTCGATTGGAGTTACCGTGAACCATGGCATGTCACTACAGTGTACACGTTTTTAACCATTCTTTAATCTTTTTACTTATGGAAACACGTTGAATCGACAAATTTTAAAAGGTACACTATTTATACTTTATGATATGATTGAAAATATGTGATTGTAATAAATAATAATTGGTAAAGTTTTTTATTTAAATCTGTGATACAAAATGTATGCATGCTCTTTGTACATATTGTGACAACAAAGATTATACCCTTTGAAAATAAAGTTATTGCCATCCATTTGTAAAAACCCTTGTAGATGATGCCATTTACTATGGGTGAATCTTATTTTGGCTTTAGGGGATCGTTAATCCCATGGTGAATTATACACGTTTTCAGGAGAGTTAGGTTAATAATCACTGTTTTTGATTGGACGACTTAATCGGTTTTAGGGAATTGCATCGGTGGGATAATCATGCTACTGAAAATTATTGTTAGTAAAGTAAGTCACATATGTTCAAGGAATTGCTCACCGGTGGCAATTATTGATTGTCAGTTACATTTTGAGTATGGTGGTATGTCAAGTAGGATCTAAGTCTTTGGTATAATTTTTATTTTTTATTTATTTCAAACATGGGTAATTAATTCTCTTCAAGAAGTTTTATTCGAAAATTACTAATTCTTGGAACTCTTAAACTTGTTTTTGTAGATGGCTCACCAACCTATTAAAAATACATATAACCATTCGGCTTTCAGGTTCATTGTTTGAATGAGAAAAACTTTCTGGAAATAATTTTAAAGAATGGTTTCGTCAAACTTAAGTTTAGCTTGAGGAGTTGAAAAGAAAATGTTTTCTTAGAACAGAATCTTCCCGTGGCTCCTGATGCTAATTCCGATGCACAAGTGTTGTTAGAATGGAATGCAGAGGCTTGACCTAATCCAAACTTTTCATGCTTGCAAACAAGAGGAGGGTAAACCAGTTGCTGCATATGTCATCCAGATGAAAGGATATGTGGATCAATTAGAACGTCTTGGTTATATGCTACCACAGGAAATTATAGTAGGTCTTATCTTAAATGGCCTTACTACAGATTTTTCTGGTTTTGTAAGAAATTACAATATGCATAACATGGGGAAGGACAGTGCGGTGTACTACTTGATTGCTCATTATGTATGAAAAACTGTTCTACCTAAATGGGTGAAATACACCACAAGTAATGATGATTAAAGGTGGTAAAATCCAGAAAGCCAATAAGAAATCGCTTAAAGTAAAAGGGAAGGGTAAAGCTAATGGCAATGAAAAAGATAAATAAGTTTATGTCCCTAAGCCTAAAAACCCTAAACCTTCTGCTAAAGAGCACCCAGCTAAGGATGACGCCTGCCACCACTGCAAGGAGGTGGGTCATTGGAAGAGGAATTGTCCTGTATATCTTGCTGAGTTGTTGAAGAAAAAGAAGCAAGTTGGCTCTGCCAGTTCTTCAGGTATCTTCACAATAGAATTATTTGCTTTCCCTAATAAATCCTGGGTGTATGACACTGGTTGTGGTACTCACATTTGTATTACAAAACAGGGGTTTAGAGAAGCAAGGAAGCTGAAACAAGGAGCTCTCTATTTGTACGTGGGCAATGGTGTTCGTGCGCAAGTAGAAGCCATAGGAAGTTTTGACTTGGTTTTGCCTAATGGCCTTGTGATTTGTTTAGACAATTGTCATTATGCACCTTCTATAACTAGAGGTGTTGTTTCAGTTCACCGTTTGGTTGAAAATGGATTTGTCCAGCGTTTTACAGATTTTGGTATTTCAGTTTCTAAGAACAATGTTCATTATTTTAATGTTATTCCCAGCAATGGTATTTATGAAATTGATATGCATAATCTTGTACCAAATGTTAATTCTATTTATAATGTTAGCACTAAAAGAGCCAAACACAATTTGGACTCTACTTATCTATGGCACTGTCGTCTTGCTCATATAAGTAAGAAACGTATTGAAAAGCTGCAACACGAAGGGCTTTTAAAATCAACAGATGATGAGTCATTTGATCAATGCGTATCTTGTTTATCGGGTAAGATGACAAGGAAATCGTTTCCACATCGTCCCGAAAGGGCGACTGATCTTCTTGGAATAATACATACTGATGTCTGTGGTCCACTTAGACATGTGTCAAAACAAGGTGCTAGCTACTTCATTACATTTACGGATGATTATAGTCGTTATGGTTATGTTTATCTTCTTAAACATAAACATGAGGTCTTTGAAACATTCAAGGTGTTTAAAAATGAAGTGGAAAATCAACTCGGGAAGACAATCAAGGCTCTTCGATCAGATCGAGGTGGTGAATACATAAGCCAAGAGTTTAAGATTTATCTTAAAGCTTGTGGGAATTGTCCCTGCAGCTTACTCCTCCATAACCACCACAGAACACAATTGCCTGTCCGAAAGGGCGAGAAATCGTACTTTGTTAGTCATGTTTGATCTTTGTTGAATCTTACTACTCTGCTTTTCCTTTTAGAATTATGTCTAGAGTCTGCAACATGCATTCTCTATAGTTCACAACAAGAAGGTTGATAAGACTCCATATGACTATGTACGAAAAAGGTCTTAAATCTGTCTTCTTAATGGTTCGAGGATGTGAGGCGCTTTGTGAGAGGGATACGCCTTGACAAACTCCAAACAAATAGATCTGTTAAGTGTATCTTTTATAAGGATACCAAAAGGAAACGATGGGTTACTATTTTTTACTTCCCACCTGAAAACTAAATAGTTGTTGCGGGGTATGCAGAGTTCTTTTTGAAAAATCTCATAACTCACGAAGTCAGTGGGAGGGCCATAGATCTTGAAGAAATTCAAGATGAACCTATATCACCTTCTGAAATCACTAGCGAAATTCCTATAGAGGTTGAAGGTTTTGAACCACCTCAAGAGGAAGAGATTCCAATTTGTAGGTTGATATGACAGTCGAAGCTCATGTATTTATGCTCTAAATGTAGAGGCGGAGGAGCATAGTCTAGGGGATCTTAATGAACCCACTAGCTATAAAGCCATGATGTTAGATTCTGATTCTATAAGTGGATCGACGCTATGAATGCGGAAATACAATTCATGATGGACAATATGGTATGGGTCCGGGTTCGATTTCCTCCTGGCGATAGACTGTTGGAGTAGTAGATTGTTATGTAAAAGACTGACATGGATGGTATTGTACACACTATAAAGCTCGTCTTGTAGCAGAGGGTTTACTCAAACTCTAGGGGGTAATTATGATGAAAAGTTTCTCACCCGATTGCTGACATTAGAGCTATTAAGTTCTCATATCCTATAGCGGAATACGCATGTTTATGAGATATGGAAAATGGATATAAAAACAACCTTCTTAAATGGTGATCTTGATGAACACATTTATATGGTACAACCTGAAGGTTTTGTTGATCGATCCTAATCATCCTAGAAAAGTATGCAAGCTTTAAAGATCCCTTTGGTCTTAAGCAAAGCATAAGAAGCTGGAAATAAAGGATTTGGATGAGAAAATCAAAAGGTTTAGATTTTATCAAAATCTTGATGAGCCATGTGTATATCAAAAGGCTAGTGGGAGTAATGTTATATTCCTCATCTTATATGTTGATGGAAATATATCAATCTTGGAATTACATTCCAAGTTTTACAAAGTGTAAAAGATTATCTTGGGAAGTGTTTTTCTATGAAGGATTTGGGAGAAGCAACATTTATTCTTGGAATCGAAATCTATAGAGATAGGTTAAAGCGATTGATTGGACTTAGTCAAAATGCTTACATGGATAAGATCTTAAAGAGATATAGAATTGATAATTTCAAACGTGGTCATATCCCCATGCAAGAAAGATTTGACTTAAACATAACACAAGGTGCTTCAACACCTGAAGAGGTGAAGCGTATGAAAAATGTACCTTATGCTTCGGCTGTGGGATCCATTATGTATGCTGTAAAATGCACTAGACTTGATGTTGCGTTCACGCAAAATATTACAAGCCGGTTTCAACAGAATCCTGGTGAATGTCACTGGACTGCTGTGAAAAATATTTTCCTTACTAAAAAAAAAAGTTTTTTAATTTTAAGAAATACTAAAGTATGTTCGTGGGTTTATGGTGGAAATCTGGAGCTTGAACTTCGGTTGAAAGCTATTGCGGATGTGGATTTGAAACAAAAAAAAGATTAGAGATGATACAAAATCTCAAACAGGATATGTCTTCATTTTGAATGGAGGTGCAGTGGACTGGAAAAGCTCCAAGCAAAGTACTACTGCAATGTCTGCTACAGAAGCTAAATACATAGCTGCGATGAAAGCTGTTTGGATTATGAAATTTATTTCAGGGCTTGGTATAGTACCAACAATAAACGAGCCTATTGGGATGTTTTGCGATAATTCAGCCGCACTTTATTTTGCCAACGAACCGGGAGTTCAGAAAGGCACCAGACACTACCATAGGATATATCATTATGTTCATAAGTGCATTGCATTACGCGAAATAAGATTCCTTAAAGTTCACACAGATTACAATCTGGCTGATCCTTTTACGAAGGCTTTACCTAAAGGAAAGCTTACTTAACATGCTAGGAGCATGGGACTTCGTTTAGCTACTAGTTTCATGTAGATCTGTGTTTAGTATTTGGATAAGGGATGTTTAAACAATTTATTTTATGATAATGATACTTGGTATTTTGTTATTTTTATCTTAAGTTGTGTCCTATATTTGCATGTTTAAATCCGTGAATAATAATAGTTATTATTCTAAATTAATCCGTTATCGGTTAACAATATGGGAATATTGTTAAATTAAGAATATTATGAGTGATTGGTGATATTGTTGATATTAAGGATGTGTCCACCAAACTCACATGATATTCATAAGATGAATATTGGATTTCCCCAACACAAGGATATTACTTTATGGATCGTCGTCATTAAGTAAACATTGTAAGTGATTTTATTTACAAAATCCTTAGACTTTGTGATCAAGTAGGTCTGTGCATTGTGGATAATCCTTCTTGGTCTAGTCTAAGTTATCCTAAAATATGGATAACTAATAAGGGCTATTTCAGAAGTGATTTTGAAACATGATGACTAGGCACTTGTAGTTAATATAGAATTTGTTCCTTCAAAGGTTGAAGAATGATGCCACTGGGCCCCTCATAGAATTAATCAGACGTGTGTATGGCCGTACCCGAAAACTCATGAAGATATGTATCATTGATTTTCGGTAATCTTGATTAGTTACATATACGAGAAACAGAATCGTTACACAATAGAATGACCTTGATTCCATATCTATTATAAAACGGGTATCGGAAACAAAAGGATTGTAAATTGAAAAATCATTTTGTTCGTGTTTCGAGAAACCACACTCGGATGTTTCTGGGAGCATTGGAGTGTTGCTAGACGCTTACCAATGTTATTATATAATTTATACATGTCTAAGTGGGAGCTGTTGGAATATGAACAAATATAAATTATATATGTCTCGAAATTATTCGAGCCTAAGGGGACGCACACGTTAATATGTATAACAATGTATTTAATATATTAATTAATGTTTAAACAAACGATGGTTAAATGTTTAACAAGAATAAAATAACAGATCCCAGTCATTAAAGTTAAACGACTCATATGCGAAATTGGAGGGGTAAAAAAAATAAAGAAAAATATTGGTCTTGTCCCTTTTTCCTTAATGGCCGATTATCTCCTTCCATTTGGGAGGAGATTGCTAGTTATCCAACCAAGTCTATGAGTGCTAAAAAAGGAGGACCAAGGGTGTTTTGAAAATAGAACTTGAAACCCAAAAAGCTCTCCTTTGTCTCTCTTGTTATTTTGCGGCCCAACCACAAAGGGTGTCGGTTTTCTCCTCCTCCTTGTCGTGTGATCATACAAACAAACTTTAAGGTTTTGTTTTGTAATTTAATCTCAAGAAGGTGTTTCGTGTGTTGATTGGATCAAAGACGAAGAGATCGTTTTTTAAAACAAAAATAAAAAAAAACAATATATAGTACTAGCATACATCATAGTTGCTAAGAACGTATTATTTGTGGAAACTTAGAGAGATCATACTTTTGATCATGGTGGTTCGCGTGGTATTATACACACGCCTATATTGAAGACGGTGTTAACGGTTACCTATTAAATTGGTGTATCATTTCGTGCAAAAGGTATACGCTTCAATCCTTTGTTGATTACATAATTCTATACGTGTTTGATCTTTCCACTGCGTACTCATGATTTATTTAATTGTTAATAGATGTAAAATCCAACAATATATGCATAACACTCGTGTTACAATTAGTATCAAGCTTCCCTCTGTGTATATTTCCACATTAATTGCAAATGTGTGCATTATTAATGCACGGGGAAACTTACTATGAAGTCTAAATATTTTTGCAATTACATCTAAATATTGCATTCACTGTTGCTACGTGTTACATTGGATTTCGCAAATATTGGATGTATCACGTATCGGAACATCTAATCTCACCTATATTTATTGGTTGATTCTCGAACAATATCTTACTTATGTTTCTTTTTCGTTCTCCTGCTCACATGAAAGATTAGTATCCAGAACAATGAATTTGTGTTGTGGGTATTAGAGTACTCTTTGGAGGATTTATGCATCTAATTGCATCGTCACTTAAAAATTACAACGTAACCTAGTAGTTTCGGTTATCAACATAGATTTAGAAAAAAAACGATTTCAGTGTACAAAAACTGGCCAGGAACTAGGGGGTGTTGGGTTATGGTAGTTGGATTAGCCGTGTACGACTAGAAATGTGTCAGCCTATACAGGGCACACACGTTAAGACACTTAGAGTGCGTTTAAACTTCATGTACGTTTCTATTGTAAACCAAAGGACTAAAAACGACTAGACACAAACCTTGTGGTAGCCTAATGTTAGCCGGACACATAAGAAGGATCTAGAGAGTGTCTAGGTTCGTTGGTTCTTGGAGATAAAGATAAAGGAGAGTTGTGATAAGGATGGAAAAAAGGTTTCCTAATTCTATCATGATTAGGGCTTGAAGGGTATATAAACCCCTCACCCCTAGCTCATAAAGACGCCTAACACAACCACAATAACTCACCAAATTAGTTTCCTCCTTTTCTCCAAAAAGTTAGCCGATTATATTACCCTATTTAGGGTTTTTTTCCTCCCTGTTGATTTTCGGTAATCCCTAAAAGGGATTTCAAGGTGTGATTCGATCCCACAACCTTCTTAGCGGGTTTAGGGCTTTGGTTATCCCGGTTCTCAAGTGTGACAATGGTTTAGAAACGTTTATGGTTTGATTTGGCCATTTTTGGTTCTCTCTAATCATTTTCGGTAGAATTGAATTTTGGTGAAAACCCTAGATTCACTTCCTAATTTTTGGTATAGTATACTAGAGTGCTATTTGGGACTTAATTCAGGTTATGTTGGTATACAAGTGTTGTTTGGGATACACGTGAAG
>BQNB010082203.1:0-14139 GCA_026074375.1 Tanacetum coccineum | reverse complement strand
AGATTCTTTACTTGGTGTGCAAGAGTTACCCTCTTAGACTTAGAAATTCAGGGGGTGATTGTTGGAGAATGTCTAAGATTTAGATATGGCAGTAATACGTGTTCCAGATAATCAGACTTCCTAGTTGGAGTGTGAGTCCAACTCAACCTATTCTATTAGTATTATGTGTTTTAGAATAGAATAAATGTAATCCTAGTTATAGTCTAATATGTATTGATTAGTCTATATATACCGTGGAGGGTAGGGATTCACATTGTACCGAATGAAGTTTTGAGAGAGTTTCTTCTTTAATAATATATTGCGTGTTAGGCATATTCTACTTGTTCTTATTTACTTGTTCTAGTGTCGTAGACATACTTGCTGCTGTGTATACATCTAATATGCCACAATTGGTATCAGAGCTTTGGGTTTCCTTGTTCGTGATTTGTTGCTGCGACTAAGGGGGTTACAAAAACAGCTAACAACAATAACTCCTAACCTGTGAATCTGTTGGTTTAGGAGAAGAAGCAGGTGACTTGTATAACCGTGATTTAGGGTTATAGAAACCAAAACCGATCCTAAGAAAACTTATATCAATGACCGTCTTTAACCTGTGACCTTGTGGTTAGACGTGAAGCATTAGTGACCTGTACTAGCAATTAAGGGTTTATAGAAATAGGAAACGAAGTAGGGTTAAAGAATCCCTAATAAAGAGTCAACTTAAAAAAAACCTGTAAGGCTGTGGGCTTAATTCGGGTTTGTGATTTAGTAGTGAGGTCTGAATTAAGTTGTGGGCTCTCTTATTTATTTGTGTGGGCTAATCAGTGATATTAAAGAAATCACACCCTTTGTTACATAAGACAACCGACTCAAACCTGTGCCATCGAGGTTGGTCGTGTTGTGATCAGGTTGTCTAATTTTCCGTATTGTTTTTGGTAACCTATAACTGTGATTTAAGGGTGACATAAAACCATAAACGAGCTTGGAAACTAACATGTGTTTACGGGATAAGTAGTGTGTTTTTATCAGATTTTTAAACTGATCACAGTTTCTTTTCAATTTAGATTGCGAGTTGGAAATCGTCCTTTGGACCGTTGATTCTCTCGCATACTCTTGAAATTTTTGTAGGGTAAATTCGGGATACCATTGATTGTCCTACGTGTGTTCGACAAGAATTGAGGTAAGCTATATCTAACCGTAGTTTAAGGGAAGGATAAATCCCCGTTACAAACCTATTCTCGGTCCAAACAAAGAAAAAGGATGGTGGTGGGAGAAAGCTCACAACTGCCTGTAAGGATACTACTTTGACATTTCAATATCCGTTGTTAACGCCAACAAACTATACCATATGAAGGATGCACATGGAAGTTCTTCTTGGAATTCATGAAGTATAAGATGTGGTAGATCCGGGCTCAGACGATGCCAAGAAAAACAATATAGTTAAAGGCTTGTTGTTTTAATCGATTCTAGAAGATTTGATTTTACAAATCGGGAATTTGAAAACTGGGAAGGAGATGTGGGAAGCGATAAAAACTCGTAACTTAGGGGCTGATCGCGTGAAGGAAGCAAGGCTTCAAACCATAATTACGAAGTTCGAGAATCTGAAGATGTCAGATAATGATACTATAAATGCTTATGCCGCGAAGTTATCGGGTATTGCTTCTAAGTCAGCCACGCTTGGAGAAGTCATGTCGGAACACAAGCTGGTAAATAAGTTTCTCACAAGCTTACCTAGATGTTTTTGTCCATATCGTGGCAGCCCTAGAGCAAGTTTTAGATCTTAAAACAACAGGGTTTGAGGATGTGGTTGGTCGATTAAAAGCGTATGAAGAAAGAGTCAAAGAAGAAGATAAAACAAACGATCCTCAAGAGAATTTGCTTTATGCTAGGACTGAATATTCAAATGGGAATAATGACTCAAGCAAAGGAAGAGGACGTAGCTCATACTCTCGAGGTCGTGAACGAGGTCGAGGTCAAGGACGTGGTTGGGACAACTCGTAAAACCAAGGTCAACGTGACTTCTCGAAAAACCGTGAAGACAATGAACAAAAGGGTAAACAACATGAGAAACATGACCTCTCACATATACAGTGTTATCGTTGTGATCAGTACGGAGACTTTGTTTCAAAATGCTCTGAACGAAACCAAAACCATGAAGTTAACCTTAATGAGGTACAAGAGAAAGGTGTGTATCATAAGGAAGGTATGTTTTTTATGATGAACCATAATCACGAAATGATTTTCATGAATGAAGAAAAGTACACTCCACCAAAGAGCGAGTCAAATACCGATGATGAAGACGATGTATGGTACTTTGACAACGGTTCAAGTAATCACATGACAGGTAATTACTCTTACTTTTCTGAATTAGATGAAAATATTATTAGACGTGTTAGGTTCGGAGATGGTTCGTGTGTTAGCATAAAGGGAAAAGGCTTGATTTTGTTCCAAGGCAAAAATGGAGAACAAAAATTGTTGAAAGATGTCTATTATATTCCCGCTCTTCGAAGTAATGTGATAAGTCTCAGACAAGCAACAATATCTGGTTATGTTTATTAGAATCCGAGGTGCTTTCTTAACCATGCAGGATAGTTGGGGAAGTTTACTTATAAAGGTTCTACGTAGTGAAAATCGCCTTTATAAAACTCAACTAAAAGTTGGTAAAGAAGATACATACAAAATGGGATGAGAATCAGGTACTTTTGTAGATAAAGAGTCGAACCCGCATCATGTTACATTTCACACCCTGATACGACTATTGATTGCTCTCGCGGCCGGGAAAGGATGGAAGATTCATCACTTGGATGTGAAAATAGCTTTTTGAAATGATGATCGAAAGAAGCTTGATAGTACTTTAAAAAAGAGGGGTTTTCTACAATGCATGGACGAAAAGGCGATGTATAGAAAGGTGCCCAATAGAGAAATTATCATTGTTGCGGTTTATGGAGATGATTTATTCGCGACTGGGACAAGTTTGGATCTTATAAATAAGTTCAAAAAGAGAATGGCGTCTCAATTTGAAATGTCGAATCTTGGTGAGTTAACTTATTACTTAGGTATCGAAGTCTCACAAGGAAATGATTACGTAGAAATCAAGCAAGAGAGATATGCAAGGAAGATCTTGAAAGAAGCTGGTATGGAGGATTGCTTTGCAACTTTATGTCTAATGGAACCGGGACTCAAGTTGTCAAAAGCATTAGATGAACAAGAAGTTGAAGCTACCCAATATTAAAAAATGGTGGGTTGCTTACGTTATCTTTTGCACACTCGTCCAGATTTGGCTTACTCGATTGGTATGGTTAGTCGATATATGCAAAGTCCAAGAGTATCACATGCTCGTGCTATTAAGCAAATCCTACACTATCTTAAATGTACAACTTTGTTTGGTATTAAATACAATAGTAGTAATGATATGAAATTGGTAGGATATAGTGATAGTAGTCATAATGTTGACATTGATGATAGATGAAGCACTACTGGACATGTTTTCTATCTTGGTACATTACTTATTACATGGTGTTCACAAAACCAAACTACCATAGCATTATCTTCGTGTGAAGTTGAGTTCATGGCAGCCACTGCAGCTGCGTGTCAAGCAATTTGGCTAAGGGAGGTATTGACGGAAGTGTCAGAGAATGAGCAAGTAATTGTTGAGCATGTATCCGGGAAGAATCAAATAGCAGACCCGTTAACAAAGGCCTTGGCACGCATAAGGTTCAAGGAGACAGGATCGTTACTTGGTGTGCAAAGTTACCCTCTTTGACTCAGAAATTCAAGGAGTGATTGTTGGAGAATGTCTGAGATTTGGATATGGCAGTAATGCGTGTTCAAGATAATCAGACTTCCTAGTTGGAGTGCGAGTCCAACTCAACCTATTCTATTAGTATTATGTGTTTTAGAATAGAATAAATGTAATCCTAGTTATAGTATAATAGTATTGATTATTCTATATATACCGTGGTGGGTAAAGATTCACATTGTACCGAATGAAGTTTTGAGAGAGTTTCTTTATTAACAAAATATTGCATGTTAGGCATATTCTTCTTGTTCTTATTTCCTTGTTCTAGTGTCGTAGACATACCTACTGTTGCATATACATCTGATATACCACACCAGTAGCAATACCTGCTACTAACCTTAGCTCATATCTTGACTCTATCAAGAGTCCCTGTAGCCATATTTCCTTATTCCAAGCCTCAATAAACGTCATATATCCCGCTTTAGTTGTTAACAAAGCCTCCATGTGCTACAAATTAGCTTTCAAGCTTCCTGCACATCCTTGTATCATAAACCCATACCTTGTGAATGATCTACCCATGACAGTGATCTATCTTCCCATGGCGTAGTAAAAATCCACAAAAACCTGTACGTCTGTTTGTAATCCATGATCAAACTTATCCAACCTACCCACGTCTGCAGATGCTACGTCAAGTCTCGTGCAGACCATTTGATACTCTTGGCTTCCAACCGCATATATACATGACCACTTACCATTCTTTTCCACATCATAATCCCTTGATAGACTACCCTCCAATGATAGTATGGAGTGTCCCTCCAACAAAGTATGTACCAACTTCTTATTGTAAAACCTGGACTATGACACCCTTAGAGTATTACCACTATGATCCTTGACGATCTCCATACTAAGTACATTTCCCTTTACTTTATCCAGCAAACGCTTAGTAGCCCAGATTTTAGCCTTGTATCCGCAAGAAAAAACATACCATCTATATAGAGAAATAGATGTATGAACATACCTGGTGCATACTCCCAGTAATAATCGTAGCTATCATCACTGCTTTTCTTGTACGTTGCTGAGCACATACACATCTGACCGAACATCTATATATTCTTTTAATACAGCCTTCCACTTAGAAATCACCTCATAAGCAACTGTATCATTGAAAGTCAATAACTCATGTGCATATATCTTATCTACTATAGAAATAGCAAAAGCAGCCTCCTTACGGTCTTCTCTATATTCACATAGTTCACATGCTAAGTGTTGCTCCATATCACATGCTAACTGATAGTCAATCAAATCTCGAGTTTGTACTTCTTGTAAACCAAATCCTTGATCGACATTCTCCTGAGGTTCCACCTCAAATGTATGATCCCCTAGTGGTTCCACCTCAAACTCAAATCCATGTAACACTTGCATTGAACTCGTACCTACACCAGAACCAATTAAAGTTTTCTTGTATTCGTCACTCTCATTGAAACCCATATTCCTGTAACGCACTACCTTTGAAGTAACGTTATCTAACCTCTAAAGCTTTTTACCCACTATACCTCTACGTTATCCCAGGAATATGCACTTGACCTTAACCAGTTCAAGCGTCCCTTGCTTAATACTAGCAAGCCAACCAAAAAACCCCAACATATCTTCTTGAATCTAATCACTGGTGATGGTGACCTATTCACTAGATATGTAGACCTGGTTGTATCCATTGCCTAAAAAACCTTGGACATACCAGACTAAATTAGAAAACAACTTATCTTAGCAAAGAGTGTCACGTTTGTCTCACCAACCAACCCATTCTGCTGTTGTATCCCTGCAACACCCAAATTTTTGGCGACCTACTCTTCCTACATTGTTGTGTAGACCTCTAATTACAAGAATAAAAAACATTACCCATCTTGATCTTCCACCTAATCTGATATTCTTTTTCCTACTCCTTTATCAAGCAGTCCATGTTTGTCTTCCCTTCAGGTTGCTTGTCCTTCAACTATCTTTGAGCCACTCCAGTATCATCATTACTAACCTGAAAAACCTCAGTTTCACGATCCCCTTGAGCTCCTTATAGTTCCACCTCAAACAAAACACGTTTTTCATCAAGTACTCCATGGACTCCTGTTTTAACACTAGGACCAAGTTGTTTGAACCCAACTTGTTTTGAACCTCCATGATTTTTTACAATATTCCCTTTGAGCTTTTTGATGTTTAACCTAGTATTCATACTAGCCATTCTTTTAACCCTTTGCTAAGCGTTTAACCTTTTGTGAATTTGTCGACACAAAACACGATCTAGCAAAGTAACCTGTTTGTAAAAACCCTTACTTTATCGATATAACCCTAAGAATAAACCTTCTTAGAAATCAATCAAACCAAGAAACCCTTCAAAAAATAAAACCCTTTCTTACTAAAATATTGATTGAACCGTGGGCATAAAACCATCTAATAAATCGACAACCTTTGAATCAAGAAAGTATCCTACGCTTTTTGAAGTAACCTTGTCGTACTTTATTTTGCAAAACAATTTCCTTGTAACCTAAGAAACCTTAGCAACCTCTGCAAGTACCCCTTAATTCCACCAGCCCTATTGTTTATTCTGATAACCTTATGATAAACCTCACACACCAATCAAACAAATCCCTTGTGCAATAACTCAAAATAATAAATTTTTTAATTAATATTATTATTTGAAAACTAACCTCCCTTAAGTCTTCTACACCTTGTCGTAGACCCAGACAATCAAAGAACTTAAGAAACCCTTTACTGTCGAGACCATGCTGTTGCTCTTTAACATCCAAATAATGAACACCAAAGAACCTTCAACCGATCGATCCTAGTATACCAGAGAACCCTGGAACCTGAGCTCTGATACCACTTGTAAGATTTGATCACCCTACAACCTGGTTACTAGTGCGAAATAAATCCGATCTTGAAGACGAATGCACCCCAACAGATTAATATGACATAAAAGAAAGAAAAGATACAAAGAATAAACCTTAATATTAAATTATTATTGAGTAAAGAAAAGAATGAATACAAAACATCTCCCTATCCCCTCACCTCCTTTTATAGAGATGGGGAGAGAGAATAAACAGATTGGAAAGAATAATGTTTAAAACCCCTCCCCCTCATCTCTTTTTATAGAGATGATAGGGATGATGGGTTTGGGCCGAAGAAAAACCTAACAACCCTAATATGGCTATAATTAAAGCTAAATTTACACTAAACCCTCTAACGTATTGAGTAAAGTGAATACTATATCTAACAGTGAAACATACCTTGTAACCGTACTCTCTACTAAACAATACATGAGAGGGTAAAGAAAATCAACTGATGAAAAATTATCATGGACAAAAACAAGGCAACATGTTATTGATTTGTGGCTGTTCTAACTGCTGCACCACTTCCAGTTCAATCGTTCCATTATAGAGACTGTTATCGTCATCATTTCTCATCGCCGACGCCATTGAATTTGATGATCCATTTTCAACATTTGCATTTGATGATCTGAAAGACTCCACGCCATGATCTGACCCAAAACTGTTGATATTGTTGTGATCAATACTGGCCATTATGGTTATCGGGTTATGGGTGTTAGGTGGCATCTTCAACGAATCTCGACCATCAAGCTTCTCAACTTGATTAATTTTATCAATCCCAACCCAATTCTTAATTCCTTCAATTCGCCAACTGAGTGCTTATCCATGAAACTGAACCGTGTTGGATACTTGCCTTCCAAGTTATCTTTCTTTGTCTTAGCAAGTTCTCCTTCAATATTATCCTTCCCATCCTAAAAACACGATCTTATCTTTTTTTTCTGGAAGAAACTCAAAAGTTTATAGGTGTACTAACCAATGACCAAACCGCAGTGTGTTTAATTTTTGCCTGACATTTATACAAGTTTGTTTCAAAATAGCTGTTCAACATGTAAGTCTAGTCTCCAATGTAAGGTTTTGTTTCACTGAAGTTGACAGTTTAGTTTACTTAAACTACCAGAGAATTTTGGTGTAGCTTAGTCGTTTCTTATAATGCATCAAGACTACGACACTACAGGGGTCTATAGGACGTATGTCACGGACTCACAGGGCCACCTTTCCTACCTGTTACAACCCTTAGAGGTGATGGTAGTGCACTAACTAATGACCACACTAGTATACAAATGGATTTTTAAAACAGTTAAAACATATTTTTAAAGCGGTTTTGAACCGTTGTATTATAGAGGGTAATAAATAATAGAGATTGTTATTTAAAATGGTTTTGAACCGTTGTAAAAAAACATTCACACATTCTAAGAGTTTTTCATATAACCATTTAATATATAATCATTATTTACAACGTTTATTTTTCACTCTGTGATTTTCTTTTTAAATACTAATATAGAATCACTACAATCACTTATCTACAATGGTTGTTTTCAACCGGTATTTCTTTTAAATCAATTTTTTTATTACTTTAAAACAACACAAACCAACCGTTGTTTTAAATCATTGCTTTCTTTTATTACTTTAAAAACAACAATACCAATCAACCATTCTATAAAACAATATTCTTTATTTTTCTTTTTTTATGGACGAATCACAATTTCTAGACTAATCACAATAATCAAAACCAAAATACCTTTTTTCCAATCCTTTACGAATCAATGAATCAATCTGTAAGAAACTAAACTAAAACTAAAGATCATAATTAACAACAACAAATCAAATGGATAAAACCATTACTTAACGATATAATAAACTAATATGATAATTTCATACACAAAAATATCATCAAATGTCATGATAACAAACTTCCATATCCAAGTTCATAACCTAACCATAATACATATGCAATTAGACGATAAAAACCTTAATCTTCAATCGTGTGAAAAATGAATTGAGTAAAATTGTGACACTGAATTCTCAACCCACTGATCAATGTGTCACATAGTTCTAGGTTTCATGTCATTCCAAACCTATAAACAAATCAAATGAAGAGTTAATGAGTCATTTACAAGAAAACAAGATTTAGTGTGCAACAAAGTAAATATATATTTACAAGTACTCACATTACGAGGAAAGTTTGATTGTTTTTTAAAGAAAAGCTCAAACATAGCTATGGCCAGGTAATAACCACATTCCCATGTACCTTCTTGTTGGGGACACTAAATTCAAATTAAACATAGATTACATATACGAAATGACCAAGTCAAATTGAGCACAAATATATAAGATATATGATAGATGATTTACCTTAACCATATTCAAGTTCCACTCACTAAGACGTATCATTACATGCCCTAAAAAAAAAGTATTTGTAGATTATATTACTTCATAATACCCCTCACAATCTAATTTCAATGCTAGAAAAATTTAATATCAATGCTAGAATATACTTACGCTTCTATTAGTGGTATCAAAGAGTATATGCTAGGTTCCTTGTCCAAATTCTTATTGAGTGAATCCAATATGTATCTCATCTTCGTCAAAGGGAAAATCACAAATAACACCCAATGTCCACTACGCGAATTTCTAAACATTTTAATGCAAATAATAGTATAGTTAAAACCATATACGAAGCAAAGAATTAAACTTACCATTGCAAATATGGTGCCACAAATATGTTTTTGTCTTGTTGTACTCTTAAGGTGCTCTCAATGTGTTTCACGACTTTTTGACTATGTGTACGACATAATCAAAAATCAATTTCTGATGGGTTTAGGATCCCACACTTGTTGTTACCCTTAAATCCTTTTTGAACCAACTGATATAAATGCCTAAAAATAAAGACAGTTTATTTTCATTAATTCATAGTATTAAAAAATATAAAGACTTTTGTTATCATGATAGATAGTATTATATATAAGGAACTTACATCCCCCACCAGTGTAAAATGGTACCGTCGAGCCAATCATTTGACATCCAACCTAACACCAAGTCATAAAAAATATTGTCGAAATAGGATTCCTCATACAACCCTTCAAGCGCCCGAACTAAGATAAAATCGCCACTTTTGGGTTTGTTTATGAATTTCTCAGCTATGTTTCTAATTTTCATTGGCCTTCTTTCTAATGCTTTCAAGTATTTGTCGATTGTGCAAGATTCCTTTTGTTTTGAAGGAATGTCCTTTTGTTGTTTAGGAATGTTCTTTTGTTTTGGAGTAAGTTTTTTCGGAGGATTTTTCTTTGGAGCACCTTGAGACATTGTGACTTCTGATGGCAATTGTTCTTCCACCTACATTCAAGGTATGACCGTATTATACGAGTTTATTTTATTCATTTAACAATATATTTAAGGATAAGATGATTAGAAGACTACCTATAGATCCGGTTGTAGATCACAATTGGGCTCACTCATAGTCGGAGGATACAATGGTGGGCTGCTTGACATAGTAGGATGATAGCATGGTGGACTAGTTGTCATAGTTGGAGTATAGAATGGTTGACTACTTGATGTAGTCGGATGATTCAATGGTGGACTACTCACGGTACTCGGATGATGCAATGGTGGACTACTTGATGTATATGGATGACACAATTGTAGGGTGTCGAGTGATAAGGACATTCTTGGAAGAACCTGTATTTAACAAACACTTACTTTTATGTCTTGGTCTTTCATACATTATGCAGAAACAACACTTAAATCAGCAAAAACAACATTTAAAGTCGCAAAAACGGTATTTAAAATCGCAAAAACAACACGTAAAACAACAAAAATTAGCAAGAATCAGCAAAAACAACACTTAGCACTTAAAACTAAGGCTGAGCAAAACAAATTTCTCATTAGTTGCAGGTATAAGTTACAAATGTCAGATTGTGTTCTTTTTTTGCCTTCTACCTGGTCTTTTTTACTTTTGCAGATCAGGTCACACAAAGTACACAAACTTTTGAAGTTGTCTTTTTATAAAAACTTTTGAAGTTGTCTTTTTATAAAATCAGCAAAAACAACATATAAATAAGCAAAAACATTACCTTCAGCTAATTTTTTGGCCATTGATTAAACGGAGCATCTTTTGTTGCATCTCCTAAAAACATCACCTTATCCGTTGGCCTAGGAACATTCAATCCCTCCCACCTTGGATAGACCATATCGACGTGTATCTTCATGTAACCAGGCTCCATAGGAACTCCATGTACATTAGTAGGATATATTATACCTTTACCTACTTTGACCTCCATTCCAAAGTGGATAGTCATAACGTCACAACACTACAAAACATAAAATTATTATTTAGATATTTGTTAGTATAAACGATATATTCTAAACAAAATACTTATATAAGTACAAATTTACCTCAATTTCATCAAATCTGTCAACCGTTATATGACCCGACACACCACTTGGCATACCGTTTGAAAATTTCTTAAGTGTCGCAATGTCTGCCCGTAATTCATCCATTTCGGGCTTTACATCAGCCATTATTTTACCAGCCATGCTCTCTAAATCTTTCATTGATACCTTTTGCATCTGCTCACCCTTGTTTGATCCTAAAGTTTCCTTACTTCCTAGAGTACTTTATACCGACCTAGTTCGCCCCCCGTGCTCTTTTCCTACCACCCCTATTTGGGGAACATTTCCCGTTATATAATAGGTACCATTAGCTTTCATTTCCTTCTCTTTATTAATCTGTTAAAACACTATATTTCAAAATTAACGTGAAACTTATAGAATCAAAAGATATTACAATATCTCCTACCAATGCATCTAATCTCTCACGAACAACGCTTGTCAACTCCTTTATCCTGGTTTCTTTGTTCATTGTCCTTCTAGCCAAAACATGTAATATTGAACGCTCGGACTGCAACGACCCTAACAATGGAATCTTTTCAATTAGTTGTTCTTTATTAGCTTTCCATAGAGCTCTCAACCCGGTATACCCCGACCGACCTACTCAGGATGGATCCTTGTTCTGGCGTGCACTTTTTTTTTGCATTCTCACTTTTTATCTACACAAACAAGTTACATAAAGAATAAAACCACAAAATATAGTCATTAAAGAATAAAACACAAACAAGTTACATTATAAGTATAAAATGCCAACAAACCAGAAATTCTTCACAGTTCGTGTAAGCAACAAACTTTTCCCATGATTTAAGATCTTTAGGCATATATTTATAAGTAGCAAAAGGTTTAATGTCTAGTCTCACAAAGTTTACAAGTGCAGTTCTGAATGATCTATGGATCCTGTTCACTTTGGATAATTGTGTCTTCTTTGCCTTCTCTTCATTATCAGATAGAAATTTCCATGTGTCCTGGTTCAGCGAGAATGTCTTAACTACTTGATATGATCTAACTACACATTTTGGTCCCTCTCCTAACTTTTGCACTATTTTATCAATGTTATTTTTCCAAAGTTTTCCATTACCTTGTCTTTGAACCAATTTGCAAATTATTGGCCATGCTTGGTTTGATACCATTTGTCAGTCCTTCCAGGATTTGTCCTACGCAACATTTCCATGTGCTCTTCAATGTATGGAGCAACACATGTCATGTGTTGTAGAACCATGGAATGTGCAACCTCTAAAAGATCACGATCTGGGTCGATCACTCTCAATCCAATTGTCCCAACCCCTAAAATTCTACCCTCATGACGAGAGTGGGGAATGCCAATATTTTCTACACCTTTCAAAATACTCAAAGCAAATTTAGCTAACTCCTCAGAATAGTATCACTTGACAATACTAGCATCAGGTCAGACCCGGTTTCTTACAAGCCTTTTAAGAAAGGGTTAATAGATAAAGAAGTTACTATACTTTCTCAAAAAATTCGCCTAAGTTACTCAACTTTTATTTTGTTCACTTAGGTTATTGAACTTTTGATAAACATACACCCCCATAATTTCAATGTTAACCCGAGCAACCTAGACGTATATTTTTAGGTAAGTTAAGTAACATAAATGTCATGTTTTTACAAGTTCAATGATGTTTACGTATATTTTTGCAAAGTTGAGTAACCCCAAATGTCATGTTTCATAAGTTTAGTAACCTAAGTGAACAAAATTAAAGTTTAGTAACTTAGGCGAACTTTTTGGGAAAGTATAGTAACTTCTTTGTATAATAATCCTTTAAGAAACCCATATATCTCTCATAAGGATACATGTTATGTAAGTGCACGGGACCAATGGCCTTGATTTCTCCTACAATATGAGATACAGGGTGAACCATGACATCAAAAAACGAAGGTGGAAAGTACATCTCTAGCTCGCAGAGTGTGACGATCATATTCTTTTGCCATGACTCTAACAATTCGGGATCAATAACTTTTGAGTGAATCATGTTAAAAAACAAAAAAAAATTATGATCGTATGTCGAACGTTTTTTGGCAATAAACCTCAAATTGCAATAGGAATCATATGGGTCATTAAAACATGACAACCATGGGACTTTATACCAAGAAATTTACAGTCTTGTATTGACACCAACTTCTTAATGTTCGTAGAATAACCTAAAGGAACCTTAATATCGTGTAAACATTAAGAAAATTGCATTTTTTTCTGCTTTCGACATAGTATAACACGCTAGTGGTAGATATGTGCCCCTTGTACCTGTCTCTTCGGGAGCAAGTTCTAATCAGATTCCCATTGAGACCATGTCTTTTCTAGCATTAACCCCGTCTTTTGTTTTCCCCCGAATGTTTAATAATAAACCAATAAGGCTTTCAGCAACATTCTTTTCAATATGCATAACATCGAGGCAGTGTCGAACATCTAAATGCTCCCAGTATTCTAAATCCTAAAATATTGACTTTTTATTTTCCAAATTCCTTTTTCAATTCGACTATTTTTTTCCTTTTCCAAACACACTGTTTATATTTTGAACCTGGGAAAGTGCATCCTGTGCATCAAGTCGTGTCCTTACACTACCGTACTCGGTCTTCCCATTAAACTCCTCTTTTTTTTGATACCGGTGATTCTGTTCAAGCGATCTTCGATGCCTCATGAACACAGTTTTTCTACAATTAGGTAACCACCTTGAAGATGTCTGATCTTCACAAACGGGACACACAAGTTTACCTTTTGTACTATATCCTGACAAATTGCCATATGCTGGAAAGTCACTTATTGTGCAAAAAATCATGGCTCGCAATTGGAACTTTTCCTTTCTATACGCATCATATACTTCAACACCTGACCCCACAAAGTTTTCATGTCATCGTTCAAAAAGCCAAATAAACATCAATGTCGTTACCAGGTTGTTTCAGACCTTGAATTAATAATGACATCAATATGTATTTATGTTTCATGCATAACCACAGTGGAAGATTATAGACGCATGGAAGAACCGGCCAAGTACTATGATTACTACTCATGTTTCCGAACGGATTGATACCGTCAGAACTAAGTCCAAACCTTATATTTCTAATCTTGGCACCAAACTTATCAAATTATTATCAATCTTTCTCCATTGAGGTGAATCTGCCACATGTCTTAATTTTCCATCCCTCTTA
>BQNB010082202.1:0-29397 GCA_026074375.1 Tanacetum coccineum | reverse complement strand
AAAGACATGAACATATAGACAAACGCCTCTATCACAGAAATGACAAAGACAACCTAAGTTGGCGTTCCCATAACGGTCAATTTCCTTTACATCTCGCTCTTTACATACTTTTACATAAGTGGTGATATCAGCCACTTTTTACAAGACTTTACATCGTTGATTTTGGTAATGTATCAACGAATAATCGATCATTCTAAGTGATTCCTTCGGTATAGACTTCTTTTGAAACGAATATTTTTCTTCCTTCACTTTTTTTTGCTTTTTCTCTTTTTCCATCTTTTTTTTCAACAATACATTATAAATCTCGGTTTAATTCCATCGTCTTCACTTTCATAATTCATCCGGATAATCTTTTCCTTGTAGCACTTCTTTTTTTCTTCGGACATAATTCATAATCGCAAAAGTAGTGAAACTTACAAGCTACATATTTTTCCTATTGCATTGTGCAATTTCCCGACCATTACAGAGATAAAAAAATTTCACTTTGACATAGGAAATACAAAACTTTACACGAAAGCAACTAGCAACATTGGTAAAATAGGCTTAATCTACACGGTAGGCTAAGGTGCAAAGGTGTAACGAAACATATAATATGATGTATAAAAAGAAAGGAATGGCTCAACAGGTTGTTCTAGGGGATTTTACTCTAAAAATGAGAGTAATCAAGGGTTACACGGGAGTTAACTAACCAGCGTGGTTAGTTATTTTACGACATGTAGGCTACTTGGTTTAATCCTAGAAATTTATCAATTGAGCATGTTCTTCCATCTAAATCCATAGTACTAATCATGGCGGTCTCGAGTGATATACCAGGCCAAGTTCTAAAGTCCACTACATCACCGTCACACTCATAATTTTGTGGAATTTTGTAGACAGTTGGAAACGGAATAGACTTAATTCTCATAATATGTATCAAGGGTTATAGTGCGCTAGGTAATGTAACTAGTAATTTTTACAAAAGTCATGCTGAAAAATTTTAAATGTTGACCGTTTTAAGCACTTTGCATGTTATTTTGTAAAAAAGAAGACAAGTACGTTCTTATTCTCCATCCCCCCACTTAAATTATACAACGTCCTCGTTGTATAGATAAAACAATTAAATAATAAAGGGGAAATACAATTAGAACGGAAAACTCCCTGATGTTTTGTTCGTGATAATTCTCCAAGATGAGTCTTTGAGCAAAAGTGTGTTGACTAGGGCTTCAGAATGCCCGGATAAGTTCAACACATGTCTTTTTAAGCATATACCATATCATAGTTTTAGCAAGGTCCTGTAATAGAGATTAAAAGACAAGTGCAAATTCTATCTTGCTACAATGATACAAGAAAACAATTAAACACACAACTGTACAGGGTTCAATACGCCGTACAACTGTACAGGGTTCAATACGCCGTATCCCAAACCCTAGGATACGCCGTATTGTTCTTGTAGAAATAATTAAATTACTGGAAATTAAATATTAAGTTTTAAAAACTGATAACGTCCAGACATCTCTATACGCCGTATCCAGAGGGATTCGATACGCCGTATAGAGTATATGGGAAGACAGACTCGTGCAACAAACAATTAAAATGCGACAAATAATTAAAATGACCGGGTTGTCTCCTTTGGATACGCCGTATAGATAGTCTGAGAAGACAGACTCGAAAAAAATTAAAAATACATTCCGGGTTGTCTCCCAGCTAGCACTTTTGTTTACAGAAAAGTCTTTAAGTTAGACTTGCCCCAATTTAATCCCATCCTTTTAAAACAATTTAGGGTCGAACAGGATGCCAAATGGCACATACAAATTCTTGATTAGGAAAGTAAATGACATCCCTTTGTTAAGATGATTCGAAGTCATGATATCAACATATAATTCCTTGATAAAAGTTTCAGTTTTGAAAAATTTATTAGATGTATCATGACTTGTTTCCAAAAGCTTATTTGACCTATGTGCATAGGTACCAACATCTATTTATAAATCCGGTAATGGTTTTGACTAGACATAACCCCCGAGAAGACCTGTTCATATTGGACTTACATTATCATTGCGTATTTCGTTTTTAATTCATATGATAAATTTACTTTAAAAGGAACATACATCATTAAAGTATCAAACATTTTTCCTCTACATCACATTTTGACAATGATGTTTACATCTTTCAAATTAAATTCATCTATATTTGAATACTTATAGTAGGTTCATTAAGAAGTCTGATATAAACGATTAGAAGCATCATTGGTAAACAATGGCTGAAATTTATTCTCAAATCGTTAAAGAAGTCTAAAATCATCAAAACAACTGACCGTAGGCCTGGGTGGTAGGAACGAAGGGTAAATTAACTTTTTCATTTATACATTTTCCGAATCCGTTTTCAAATCATTGACAGAAATTATTTTATAAGAAAATGATTTTTTTGTCAAAAATTACCGTGTAATCCCATCGTCGGAATCGTCCAACGAAACTGTAATAGTCCAATTTCATTGTTAAGAGAACTTACTGTGGGTTCACAAGAAAGTGTTTTTTTAGATGATATCTGGTCATTAAAAGCTATAGCTGAGAATTCGGTTTCAACAGATCTGAGATCGTGAACGTCTTCATCGTACCAGATCTTACCATACTCAGCAGTTTCCTAGTTAAACACCTTACCATGTTTTCGAGCCTTTTCTTCTTCAAGCCTGATATACTTCTTCCATATAATTATTGAGGTCGTCCATTTTAACCTGTAATAAATTTGCTAGGAAAGAAAACTGTCAAATAGCTTAATACGCCGTATTCAGTAAACTGAATACGCCGTATTGATGATAGAGTCGAATACGCTGTATTGGTTTAGAAAAAATTTATACGTCGTATCCAATAAATTGAATACGCCGTATTGAGTATTCGACTCAGAAAGTTACAGTAGACTGTAACAATGCAGAAAACCACACAAACACACAATATGCAAAAATATACAATGCAGAAATCAAACACACAAATATGCAAATTAATCTAAACTAAACTAAACTAAAACACTAATAAATAAGAATTAAACAACTTCACTCCCCGGCAGCGGTGCCAAAAACATGATGTGTCGTTGTGTAGGTGTTATTTATGTATCAAGTTTTACTATTTTATGTCGACTATACCTAAAAACAACACTTTAAAGGGCAGTGTACCCAGTCAAGATGTAGCTTCGTTGGTAATAACAAATAATGCACACAAGAGATTAACAAAGGATTGGGAAGCGATCAAATGTGAGGAAAACGTATTAGCCAGTTTAATCTAATAATATGCCTTGATTATCTATTCGTGCAATGATTGTATTAATTCATTGGTGGTATATCATTCCAAAGTTAGGTTGCTAGTTAATCCTGTCACAACTAAACTAAACCCGCATAAAGCTCACACTGTTAATTATAATCTATCTAGGAAACTATATTGGTGGTTATATTGAATCCTAGCTCATGGAAGCTTTACCAACTTACTGCTTAATGGAAATTCATATACTAGTAGTCAACACCCCACTAAACTACCTATGGAAATAGGACGTTATGTGTAATCTTAAGTCACCGGATTAGTCTACCTATCCACTTAACCATAGATCAAAATAGGGCTTTCTATTGGTGATCCTATTATTCTAGTTATATGAATAAGCGTTATATGTTTCCATCCCGAGCTCTTAGCCTACGCCCAAAGAACACCGAAGTTGCAGCGCATTAAATATGTAGGACTAGACTCAGTTGAATGATAGGAAAAACACATAATTAAGCACATAAACGGGTAAGAAGTGATAAACATAATCAACATATAACGAATAAGAACAATCGATATAAAGACAAATCAAAACATTATATTATCATAAACATGGTTAATACCTAAAGGTATTAGCCGATAGTCATTGTAACAATACACAAAATCATAGATGAATGATTAAATATAATGCTAACCGAACGCGTATAGTGGAGTGTAGAGATTACAAGAGTTTTCCCATTGATCGGACCACTTTTCAGGAGCTTCTTGGCTTCATAAATCTTCTAGAAATCGGACTTTGTAGCTAAAAGCATAATAAAACTCGTATTGGAGTTTGGTATTTATAGACTCTGAAAAGGGCGGATACGCCGTATTAAATGTAGTCAATTCAACATATTGATGGAGTTTCCTTGAGTACGGTCCACGCCCATTAATAGCATTAAGTGCAGGGTTTGACTGTTGACCAGGATCTTTGACTGCATTAACTTTCAGGATCATTGACTGTTGACTGCATTAAATGCAGGATCTTTGACTTTTAACTAATGAATACGGCGTATTAAATGTCTAGGATATGGCGTATCGGGTCTTGATCTTTGGTGGTTTATTTATGAAGTACAGGCACGGATACGCCGTATCTTCTTTGCTGGATACGGCGTATTGAGTCAGAATTAATAATCTCCAAATATCTTCATTTAAGCTCCAAAATGTGCGCCTTTTAGCTTGTCTTCACAAAACACTCATGGATTACTACAGTTATCAACTTTAAAGCAATTAAGTACCAAATAATGCAATAATTATATAAAAGTGGGCAAAACAGATAGGATAAATGATATAATAAAGTGACGTTATTTAATGTCATCAATTCCTATCCTATTATGCCTCGCGATTCCGCCTTGGTGAGGTGTGACACATTCAACCTACTCAAAGGCACCTGCATGAGTCGTATAGAACTAGAGTATCATTTTGAAGAATGTTTCAAAGCTACATCTGAAAGACTAGACTAGCATAACCCTGAAGGCAAGCCGTATCCGTTTGATCTCTGGAAGCCTCTCATGTTGATTCTAAATCATCGAGGTCGTCATGTTATCCCTTTTGATTACTTTATCAACAACGACCTGGAATATCTGAAAGGTGGAAGTTTAAGCAGAAAATACTCAACTTCCATAACAAAGACAAAGGATGCTACTTATGAGTTCCAATGGATTAAAGACATGGTTCCTAATCTATGGAGTCTCGTAAAGGTGGTATATGATAAACATGCCTACTGAGGTACTTCACACTGGGGTCCCAAACGTCAACGATTCTAAGGACTTCAACGAAGGATGTCTAATCCAGAAAATGAATCATTACAGTTACCAGCCTTAAGATTATGAAGTGGTATGACTACGGTCACTTGGACGAGATTGAATTTCATAGAGAGGATCGACAACTATACAAGTTTAAAGAATGTGATTTCCCACTACTTCGCCTACAAGACATAGAGGACATGTTACTCCTGCTTGTTTAACAGATGCTGACCAATCTCACGATAGACGAACGTTATGACTTGAATGTGGCATTACGTATGTTCACCAGATGTATTGTCATTCAAAGTCGGGTGGAAGATCTTCAATTAGGTGTCAAAAGTTACCAAAAGAAGCTCAACCTCACCAAACCAGACACATTCAGGTCGGATCTAAGGAAAAGAACCGCATACACTGCATATTCAGACCCTCAAGGAGTGATATACGTGGATTGGAACAACAGAAACAGATTGATGTACACTGATGAACTCCATAAATTCAGTGATGGCACGCTCAATGATGTTCGGACCGCTCTTCATGATATTACCTTGGGATTAAGGATGGAGTATCTGCCAAAGAGGAATTAGATTAGATTAGACAAGCGAAGGGCTCGGGTTATGATCTAGGATATCGATAAGTAGTTGAGAGACATGAGGTTAATAAGAAGCTTAGAGAAATTTATTGGTAGGAGTGAGTACGAAGAAGACCTCAAACGGATTGAACGGACAATATGACTTCGTCATATCTTATCCTACTACATTTCAGGCTATTCTTTCATAATTATCAATCTTGTGAATATGTGAATATATAGTGTAGACTAATATTAGGCAAATATTGTGTTTGAGTACGAATTTTTAAGAATTTCTTAGTAAATTCAAAATTTATCAAATTAACGTACTTAAACACCATATAATTCCATCATAATTTAAGGGGGAGTATTAAAATGTTCCAATAATAAGCTTGATATAAAATTAGAATATTTTTCTCCCCGAAAGCATTATATTTGAATCAATTGATATCCAAAATATCAAATGATTTGACATTTTTGATAAGGGGATAAAATGTTATTAAAATATATATAACTTGTATAATGTGATCTTTAAGACTCAAGTGTGAACTCCTGTCCTCGTATGTGCTAAACATTTTTGGTTATCGATGCACATATGCAGGGGGAGCATTTCTAATTAGTAAAACCATCGAGGTACTAAATGTTTTGATTCATATCAAAGTACATTGATCGATGTTTTCAAATGGTTTTTAGGCTGTGAATAATACCAAAATACTGACCATGTATTTAATTACTTAGATTTATAAGGTGGTTAGGTTTAGGTATTCGTTCCCATAATCCAGCCAGAACCAAAGGGATCTACCCAAGGACATTCCATTAGTTAGAATAGAAGTCCTTGGGTATGATAAAAAGGAGAAAAAGTGAGAAAATAGAATAGTGCCGACTGAGATGGAGCTAGTACTGGAACAAACCCAACAAGGTACTAGTCATGAAGTATCGGTAAGCACTAAAGGGGTTAAATAATTAAAAAGAAACGTTAAGATAAAGGGTGAAAAGAAAGAAGCCCTCCTTACACTTAGGCAGAAATAGGGTCAATACTTAAACTGTCAGAAACACTAAGATGTTGTCTGGTATTGAAGACAGTCGTCATGGACCCATTGACGCAATGTACAACCCTCCCCAGCCACTCAAGGTCTCTCAAAAGACTTTTGTTTTATTTCTCACGGAGATTATACACATTTACATCGACTTTCTCACTCTGAGATAGTTGATATTAAAAAAGTGGCAGTATGCTCCAGCCTCCAATTACTAAAAACCAAAGTGCACTATCGAGTCTAGAGCCATAAAAGAGATCATCTATAAATCTCATTAGGACACTTATCTAAAATATGCTTGCTAATTCACACAATGTGAAAACAAGAATTATATCAAGAGAACTACGCATTATCCTTATGATATTGCCAGAACATTAGAGTGATACTAAAGTATTCACATGATGATGGAAATCCTTCTAGAGCCAACATCAAACAAGCTCTGCGGTAGGTGACTTGTGAGATCCTATATGGATTAAACTTGTGACATTGGATATCGATTCGGTCCAACTTATGAATTGATGGATGAATTTTGAAAAAGATAAAATTGTTGGTGTCTTATAAAAACCGTTTGCATCTAACACACTAACTGATTTTTCCTAAATCAATTTTCAATCTTATGTCCATGGGAAACCTCACAAGGGTATCTAGACATAGGAAAGCTGAATACGAATTGACGGCTTAATCGGGAAGATAGTAACTTACAGGTTCACTCTTACTGTGTTGTCTTCTTTGAGACGCTCCGGTAATGAGAACGGCTAGTACAACTACGAAACCCTGTCAAGGAGATTCTTAGGAATTCTACCTGATCACAAGGAGTATTTATACTGATTAACAGGGACTCGTGGTTATTACAACCATATTTGACGAAGTGACAAAGCCACTTTCGTCCATACATGTTGATTATCACTAACCCTTTCATGCTAGGTAATCCTGATGGTCGCAGCTATTAGATCAAGGCAACAAGATTTAAAACCACATGCTAATACTTGACCAACAAAAGTAAAGACATCATGAAAGCTCAAGTACCTATTTCAAGACTTCTGCTACTCTGATACCGTACATCTTTCTTAAAGTGACGAAGTATTAAAGTCAAAGAATTTCAAAGAAGTTTTCGTCACTCTGATACCGAACGTCTTTCTCGAAGTGACGAAGTGTTATAGTTAAATAATTTCAAGAAAGATGTCTTGTTCAAGCTTTCTAGACCAAGAAATAACAACAGTATAAGCATGTCGGTCTGAAAGTTACACAAGGAGGCAAGATCATAATGTAACACCCCCAAATCTGGGTTGCAGCGGAATATTGAATATCCGAAGGCGTTACTTCATAGATCAATAGCACAAGATATGAGAGCGACCACTAAACGTGTCGTTTACATCATGATCACAAGATGAAGTCAAAGTAATCAAGTCTGCGAGCACAAGACTGAAGACCTATATAGTATGCTAGGTTAAAATTTTTGTAATATGAACTAACCTCCCTTAGGGGGAGATTCTTAGGAATAGGAAAATATCGGTCACTACCATAAATATCATTAGATAGCTTGATAAGTAATATTTGGAAACTTACTACGCTAGTTAGGAAAAGCCCATAGACAAGCCCATGGATAAGACCATAACCGGCCATGTTTGTAGGTATAAATACCCTTTCCATGCCATGGAAAGGGTGGTTGGTTGATTTATCTTTCACACGTAATCTAATTTACCCTTTTTTACTTTCGCTTACTAGAATCTTCCTTCCAACCTTTCTCTCTCTAGTTCTTTATGTATTTGTTTAAGGATTACTTATATTCTTCATGTATTGATGTCCTTGTACAAGAAACAAAATCATAACATCTAAGACTATTGATACATACAGAAGAAACAACATGTATAGAGTGTTTTAGTAAAGAAAGTTTTAAACTACTTGAAATGATTTAGTAAAGCAACCTGGAGTGTAGGAGTTAATTAGTATGATTAATAAGTATCTTAATTGATGTGCGGTTGTCGTAGGACTTCTACACGAGAAGTTTTACAACTCCTTAGGCAGTGCACCTAATCGTTGTAGTGTAGCATAGGCAAGACTCGGGGTTGTTTATTGTTCACTCGAGGAATAGGTTAGGAAGGCTTGATCATGGTCTAACAGAATTCTAAGGGTTGAGGGAAGATTCTTTTTGTATTTTTGTATTTTATGGAAAGCAAGTAAATTATATAATTGAGAGAGTGGTTTGGTTTTAGCTAATTAAACTAAATAATAATCTAAACAAATGGTGATAACAATAAGATAAAAGATTGTGTCTATTTAATCATGTATTACTCCCTAGATTGCTTCTCCTAGTGTTGTTGCCTTGTCACACTTGTGATGATCTATGTAACTATTTCATAAAGCATGAACGAATTACATGAACCCGCCGTCTACTTAGTATGCCACTAGAGCAACGCACATGCAAGGTAGTATGAAGACTATTACACAGCCCCTAGGAGTTTACTAAGTGCATGTGAAATACATTAAGAGTAGATCAACCATATTAGGCAGCAAGGTAGTATGAAGACTGTTACCTAATGGTATCCTTTCTACACAATAATGTTTCCCTAGACATATCAACAGCGATACAGAAAAAAGTTAGTTTTATAAGACCCAACGTGCACATCCATCACAAGAAGCAACACCACCAAGATCTACATTCTAGGTTTCATACAATCATAAATAAACACAATAGGAGGTTTAGCCAAGCATGTTAAGAATAAAGCAAGAACAATAAATCAAACAACACATAGACATATTGAATGATTAAGTAAACCTTACTTGATTAAAACATGAATTGGAAGAAGTACAATAGGGTATTTAGGCCCTAAAATCGTCTCCTACAGCTGCTAAACGAACTAGGGTTCGTACCCTCTTTTTATTCTAAAGTTACACACTGAAAACCCTAAAATCGGGTTTGTATATATAGGAAAAACGACGAGACAGCGTCGCGTTTTAGTCGTGACTTCGTCGTAAGAAGAATCTTCTAGATCTGCGTTTGAGTCGGTTGTGGGCTAACGCCGTCAAGAATGATGTGACGCCGTCAGTTGATGAGGTGTGACAACGTCGTGTATAGCTTGTGACACCGTCTTTAGGCTCTGTATGTGACTTTCCCACCAAAAAGTGTATCAAATGACACCTCATTAAATACCCCTAATGATAAGTGTAGAATATACATATCCATTTGTACCTAAAATAACCCAATTAAACCCAAAACAGACCAAAAATATGCTTGTATTTGAGTTTTGTGTGTGCAGGTACGGATATATCAGAAGTCACAAGAAAACAGTCAAAAAAACGAGCAAGCTCGGACACGAGAATCAGAAGAGTACAAAAAGAAGCCAAAGAATCAAAGCCGAAGCAGAAAAGTCAAACCCTCATCAAAGATGTCACATCATGGTCAACAAAAGTCAAAAACTAAAAAGATTCCATTTTCACGCCTCCAAGTTTCACAAAAAGTACAAAAAAAATCCCTTATTAGGCCCCAGAAAACCTAAATGGGCCTTGAAAACCCTAAGTTACCCTTACCCGAATCCAAAAAGGCCCAAAAGCCCCATTTCAAAGTCCATTTTTCCTTTTATTAGTAAACTACAAGGGCTGGTTTTGCAATTTCCAAAAGTAGTTTTATAACTAGAAAAGGAAAAAGAGAAGACAAGGACCTATTGTGCCATTATCCCAAACTCTAACAGAATTAACTGTCAAAAATAGGCGGCAAATGGTTTTTACTATTCATTTGTCATCACCATTTCACCAGCATAGGTAAAAGAGAGGTCTTCTCTTAATTGATGGCTAAAATGTGTAATTCAAGAGCTCCTAAGCAAGAGTGGTAATGAAATTCTGTCATATCAATGATCTCTACAGCTCACACTCAAGAGGAACACGTCCAGCCATGGTGAACAGCAACACTATTGAGGGTGGTGGGTTATGCTTTTCTAAATCACTCACAAAGTATCCCCACCCCCCCCCCCCCCCCCCCCCATCCCCGCCCGCCCCCCCCCCCCCCCACCCCCTACCCCCCCCCCCCCACCCCCCCCCCCCCCCAACCCCCACCCCCACCCCCCCCCCCCCCCCCCCCCACCCCCCCCCCACCCCCCCCCCCCCCCCCCCACCCCCGCACAAGCTGTCACAATCCTAGGTGATAGCTTGGCAATCCTCAAGTGTCCACAATGATAAATCAAAATGAGGGTATAAGATCAGGTGATGATTAATACCCAACAACGCCAATATCAAATCCAAATGATTGCAATGATTGGATTGGCAGAGATTAAAGTTTTTTTTTTTGTTTTTTTTTTTTTTTTTTTTTTTGGTGTGTGTTTTGTGTTTGTTTTTTTTTTTTTTTGACAAGGCTCAAAGGACCTAGAAGCTTCTCACTCAGCCTATTAAAAAGGCTCAGCTCACACACAAACGAACCTTCTTTTTACCTTCATTTTTCCTTTTTAACTTTAATAATCTAGTTTAGCTTAATTATTGTGCTTAATGTAATTTTCGGCTTAATATTGTAATTTCCTTTATGTAATGAATGTTTTTAAGTAATAAAATTAGTGTTTGCTTTTATCCTTTACTCATAAGCTCTCATGAGTCTCTAAGCTCATGATTGAGCTTAATCAACCTTAATCTTACCTTAACTACCTTAAAATCAGTTTAAAACCTATTACCTTTGCATTTTGGGATTTTAAGCTTATGGAAGGGGATTCTACTAAAGGAATATCCCCATGGAACTTATTACCCTAGCCTTATTAATAATCGAGGACAGCTTGTAGCGGCCATTATAGGTCCTCTTGTTTAGCTAGAGGGGATTATGTAATTCTTTTAATTTCTTGCTTTAAATAAGTAGTTAGCTTGCTTAATTAGTCTAATATTGCTTATTTGCTTATTTAATCTGCTTATTTGTGCTTTTTACTTCTTATATTTGCTTATAAATTAGTACTCTTCATCTGTTTTTGATTTTCCTAGAATAGATCATAGTTTTACTTAAATCTTGTCATAAAACCTTAAAAAAGCCAAAAATAGTAGATATAGCTTATATCTTAGATTAATGCTAATTAGTTAGATAATTTAGTTAATTAAGTTTAATATAAGCTAAAGTTATCTGTTATTAAACTTAGCAAATTAGATTTCATTTGAAGCTCATTTCAAAATCTGTCAATCATTAAAGGGGTGTGTGGTTAGGTGATTGATCCCTTAAAAGTCAAAATCATTTGGGCAAATCACTTTGGTCAGCTGAGTTTAATTGAATAACAAGTTTTTAAAAAAGATTTCAAAAGTTGGTTTGTAATTTTAAAGAAATTAAGGCTTATCATGATTCTGTCAGCACCAGGGTAACTTAGCTTATAAGTTGGATTGCTTATTCTTATTCTACTGACCTAGGGCTTGTGTTTGCTTAAATCTTGTTTAAAAACACACTCATTTTGGGTGTGTATGTGTAGTATCCTAGCTTGTAAGCTGCATTGTTTCTTTGTGGTAAGTGTCAAGTGCATCAGCAGGAATAGGTTTTCCTGCTGTCACCCTTTGGTTTTTCTTTTTAGTCAAGTAAACTAGTTTAAATCTCTAAAATTCAAGTATAATTAGTTTAGACATAGCTTAATCTAGATAGGAGTTAGTTTTCAATTTAAAGCTTATTTTCCACTAAATTTTGTTTCAAAAACAGCTTAAAAGCCAAAAACACAAAAAACAGTAGGTCATTTAAGTAGATTATTAATTTGTTAATTTTAGCTTATGATCCTAGTTTTTATAGCTTAAATAGATAGATTATAAGTAGCTTTATCAGTTCTCAATAGCTTAAAAGTACCACCTTAAAAAGACAAAATTTAATTGGGGGCCCCCTATTGAGATTTTACTTATTTGGGATTTTGCATATTGCTTTGGTTTTCTGAGTTTGCTTAGATCAATAGCTCCAATTTCAGTTGCCTTAAAATACTTCAAGCATAATATTTCTTTCATTTTTTCAAGTAGCAAGTCATAACTTGCTCAAGCTTCTTCCTTTTCATTTTGAATATATTTTAGCTTTTTATAGGCTTATTTTCCCTAAAACCAAGAGTTAAGCCTCCTTGTCTGAGACCAGCTTAAAAATACGCTCTTATTAGACTTACCATTTTCAGCTTAATAAGCTTTTGTTAATTTTGTTCCCCCCACCTCCTTACAACATTGTTTTTGAGTTTTCTCTCATAAGCACTTCTTAAGAAGTCCTCTTAATTTGGGCTAAAAGGACTATGGGGTGAAGTCGGGGTTGGGCCTCAGGGACTGTTTGTGTAACTTTTAGTTTTCTTAAATTGGCACTGTTAGTCCCTAAGTCTTTGCATAGTTAGTCCCTAGGTTAGTTTTTAATTAGTTTTTAATTAATTTTAATTAATAATTAGGGTTTAGTTTTAATTAGTTTAATTAGTCTTTAATAAAAAGTTAAAATTTGGGCCTTTAATTGTTCAAATTTACTTGTTGTTTTTATTTAGTAGTAATAGATCATCAAATCATCTATTTTCTTATTCAAATCATAACCCAAGCCTAAACAAGGTTTCAATTTCACTAGTCGTTGGGGAATGATTGGAGAATTTTACACTAAATATATATAATATATAATAAAATATAAAATATATATAAGTCTAAAAATCAACAAGATCAATAAAACCGAGAAGTAGTATAGAGTGTTCCCGGGTCGTTTATCCCCAACGAGGCTGGACTGGAGAATCGATACAGTCGAAGATTTGAGTTTGAAGGAGAGAATGGAATTGAGAGTGTGGAAAAGTCAATTTAGACAATAACAAACAAAAACGTTTAAGAAAATCCTAAAAATTACTAAATTAAGCTGAAAAACGGGAGCACGAATCCCGAACAAAGGGGGAAAAACCTAAAATCTTTAAAATTAACCCTACAAAGAAATTTTTGCTTCTAAACTACTCTAGGGAACAAATAACGAAGAATGAAAAAGACTAGACCGAAAACTGGGAGTTTCGTTTTGACCCAAAAAACAGTCAAGACAATAAAACGCACCCGACCGTTCTTTACGAAATGAAAGTTTAAAAATGACCCTACGAAAATTTTTAAATTTTTCCTACAAACTATATGACAAAATAAAATTTTCTAAAAAAGAAAAATATTTTTTTGATAATTTTTGTATTTTTTATGAATTTTTAAAACTTTTAACTAAATTAAATTATAAAAAATATTAAACTATTTCGAAAAATTCTGAAATTTTTTCTAAAAATACTTAACTATAAAGATCTACAAAAAAATAAGAAAACAAAAAATTTAGCTAATAAAAAGCTCGAAATAAGCTGTTTAACAGCATATGACTTATAAGCCAAAACCCATTTAAATATTACTGCCCTTGAGTGACTATAACAGAAAGTTCCCAAGGGCCAAGCGTGAGGGTGTTGTAAAAGAGAATGTATCGAGAGTCACGTCGAGTTTTGCTCACCCGATCTCTTGTCATTACAGCTTTTCAGCAAAAGTTGTAGTTGACAAAGTTGTTAAGCCCCACGAGCTTAACAACTTTGCTTCACAAAGTTCTTCAAAAAAAAAGGGGGGAAAGACAAGGGAACCGGGTGAGCAAGACTCGAACCCGGTACCCCTCGATACAGTCCCCCTCTTTTACACACTTATACCGCTGCGCCCTTGGGTCTTTTTCGTTAAAGACTCAAGGGCATTAATATTTATACACATTTTGGGGTATTAAGCTTATAAGCTGTTAACAGCTTATAACGAGCTTATTAACAAGCCAAATTTTTCTTTCTCATTTTTCGTAGGCTTAATATAGTGTAAAGTATTTTTTGTAAAAATTTCAGAATTTTTCGAAATAGTTTAATATTTTTTATAATTTAATTTAGTTAAAAGTTTTAAAAATTCATAAAAAATACAAAAATTATCAAAAAAATATTTTTCTTTTTTAGAAAATTTTATTTTGTCATATAGTTTGTAGGAAAAATATAAAACTTTTCGTAGGGTCATTTTTACAACTTTTCATTTTTTAAAGAGCGGTCCGGGTGCGGGATTTTGTCTTGACTCGTTTTTGGGTCAAACGAACTCCGTTTTCGGTCTAGTCTTTTTCATTCTTCGTTATTTGTCCCGTAGAGTAGTTTAGAAGTGAAAATTTCTTCGTAGGGTTATTTTTAAAGATTTTAGGTTTTTCCCCCTTTGTTCGGGATTCGTGCTCTCGTTTTCTAGGACTAAAAAAATAATTTTTTGCTATTTTTTGTGTGGAAAACAGTACGTGAGAAGAAAACAATAACAAAGCAACATCAAATCGATAGAATCCCTTCCCCAAAATACTATAAAAACGAAACATTTCCTCTAATTGTTAAAAGCCCGGGTGCTTTTAATTAACGAAAATCTAAGCCGTTTTTATGAATATGCAAAAGGATAGAGCGTTAATCGTAATGATTGGGAAAAGATTATGGATCACCTCCCAAAACTAATTTACAAACAGAAAAGGATGAGAAAGCTCGAGTCGAACTGGGGTCAAATCAACACGGACAAACGGAGAGCTTCAGAAAATTTTATTGGAAGAATCCTGCAAAAATCACAAACTAACAAGCAACAACAATCAGAATATCGGAACAAAGTACAATCCTCATCTCAACACAACACATTTGAAATCTAGAAAATAGAAAAGAAAATTAGAAAGAGGATATACATGGGGAACTCCCCACGAAGCGCTTGTTTTTGGTCACCGTAGTCGCTAAGCTCGACTTCTAATCCCTGAAATTTAGTGTCCTTTAGGGAGAGCAAATGGAAACTTTCAATCATTGAAACTGCTACTGATTATGAAACGTGATGATTCCCTCCAGTGGAGCAAAAAAAAAAATCTCACTTATAAAGGAGAATATCAAATGGGAATTCCTCGGAATAAAGTTGAAGAATGGAAGGAAAGGTCCCAAATGAAAAATGATGAAGGAATTGACAACTCTTCAACATTTAGAGGAAACCATCTTCTTACTTTGATAGAAGATTAAGCAGCAACTTTCTTCCAAACATTCATCTGTGGTTCCTGGCGGAGGTAAAATAAATGGACGGTTCTTGAAAACTAAAAGAGTCCCCCGCTGAAGGAAATGTTCCTATTAACTTCTCCTCCATGTTACAATATTTTTAATCTAGAAATGGCATGATAAACTAGAATACATGGTTTGAAATACTTTGTCCCTCGTTTCCGAGAGAATTCAAGATAACACTAGCCGACACAACTCTGCAATTGAAAAAGGCGATCCCGGATCTAAGACAAAGGATGTGGTAAATACTTGTGGTGGTATAGTCAAATGAAAATGGTTAAGGGGTCTCTTTATTCAAGTACCATTGTTTGGAGAAATGATCATTAAAATCAAGTTTGGATATCAAAAGTGATTCTAATTGGCATAGCAATGGGAATGGATAGAACAATCACTGTGAAAACTTTCTATCTTCTTTTTTTTTATTTTCCTGATTCTTCAAGCAACTTGTCTTTGAGTAAGAGGCTTGGTATTCTTATGTAAAACGTTGCCAAAAGAGACAAATTATCTTTTTCCCAAATCGCAATTCGAGTCATCATTTTCCACACAAATCGGAACCTAACGAGAAAAAACCCATCGGTGTCTTCCAAGAACAAACCTTCTCGATCAACCGGGGTAGATTAAGGTGAAGTAGATGCTACTTGAGAACTTCAAGGGGAGGACAGGGTAAGATCAATTCCTGGTGGAATCGAAACATTTTCTTCCGGTGAAGTAAGTGTGACGAAAGTAGAAGACTTAATCTCGACATCCTTATCGTTCTCTTCAAAGAGAGGATTTACGTTCAGATATGAAACTAATAATCGAACTTAAGCGAAAAGAGCATATTGAAATAATTCGAAACGTAAAATCTTCTTGAAAGTCCCCTTTTTTTAATATGGAAACAATCATCACGCCCGGTGGTAATGAGTTAGGAAGAGTGAATTCATCGGTGAATTCCTTGAAAGTAGAGTCACTAGTCTTCATCGGAGAAGAACTAGGAAAGGAATCATCGGATTGAATAGTGGGACTGCCATTATATAACATAAGATCCGTTGAGAAGCAAATAAGTCCTTAAAACCAATGTAAATTCGGAACGTTTAAAATATCAATCAATTATTGATTGGATTCTTCTCTTTGAATACATTAAGTTTCGATTTTCACTTTGCATGTTTCAACGTAAACTTTCATTCCTCCACGCAGTGATCAACTTTTCCGACGAAAACATCAATTTAAAGCTCGTGCCGGTTTTTCGTAAAAAATGGTCTTCCGTGCCGATAATTAAAGGAATTTGTTTTTTGTCCGGAGCGAAATCACCAACTATGGAAATCAGCTTGGGTACGTAAACTTTCCTACTGTGAACAAGCTAACAACCTACAAATCTCATCCGGTCGGACAAGTTGACGGTTTTACTTAACTCGAGAGTACATTTATGGGTTGATTCGAGGTTTGGTAAAACCTAACCTATTAAAGACCGAGAGAGGCATTAAGTTTGATAACTAAGCCTCCTAAAATCGGCTAAACCTTAAACATTTTAATTTTGAAATCACAGTATGGTTTTTAATCGACAAGAATCCTCACCAATTTCTTTCTCGGCACTTTCTTAAAGAAATAACGGCACTAACAATTTTCCATCCACTCAAGACGAGTAATAACAAGTTCTTCAAGTTTTTTTCCCTTATTATGCGCAAAGATTCTTTAAGCATTTGGTGTATTTCGCATTAAATTCAATTGCATCCGCAAGAGAAAATATTTGAAAAATGAAATTTGTTTAAAAAAAAAAAAACATTTTCCCTAACTTTTTTGAAGTTGAAAAAAACCTTGTTTCTTTTCATGCTTTTTTTTTTTTCTCTACATGTCTTCTTACCCCGGGTAGAATGGTGAAGCTTAAGTTTCATATGATTTAGGACCATTGACATTCCCTCTTGATTTCATTTTTGGTTGTTGTTTGGAATTGTCTCTCTTGAACTTTTGGGTTTAGAGGAGGTGGGACAAAATCCGTTGACCGTCTCTTCTACCCATCCGGATTAGCAAAAATGGATGAGGCATAGAATGGACGGCCCCTTCATAGAAACTCCTGCTTCGAGTTTTATTCGCCCTGGCTTTCGTTCCTTGGATTTTGGTAATGGTATTGCTCGTAAAGTATTTGAACTGAAGCTTTTGGTTGTGTATTGCCGAAATCATTAATCCTTGTGGGTGCAAAGTCTTTGTTAACAAACTTGTAAACATTTATTTTGCCATATGATTTGCAAACCTTGATTTTGATTTTGCACCTTCCTCATATCGCATCGTTTTCCCCTGACGAGCTATTAAAATCAAAATCCGTCTTTGCAAAACAACCAATTTTGTTTGTAGGTTGGTAAGGTAAAACTGATTGAATTGGTTGGTTGATTGGTGGTGGTTGGTATGGTGGAGCTTGATAAACTTGATTTTTGGTTGTTTTGGACGGTTTTGATTAAGTTTGTTCCACGGTTTATTGATTAAGGGTAGAATTTGGTTCTTGGTAAAACCGGTTTTTTTGGTTGTTTAGGACATTGTCGGATTGATTGAAACCCGTGGGTTCATTGACTTGCCCAAATTGGAAGGTTGGTTTCTTTGGAGAAATTACCAACAAGGCTGCGGTGTTTGTTTGAAATTGTTTGGAAGTAGTCCCAGGAAAACCGGGATAAATCGTTTTCCACCTCGAGTAACGACAAAAGGTTAAAAATTAGATTTTGAACGCACAAATGACACAAATACTTTCCTCAACTATGCTTTGTACGGTGCGAGGGAGTAAGTAACAACTAAATCTTTCATTTGATTCAGTCATTTGGTTCATCATGATTGGCATCAATTATCCTCGATAGAATCGGCTAATTGTTGCAATCGAAAGAAATAATTAGAAGGTGAAGAATTAGAAAGAGGAACAACCCCCGTACCTCCCCACCCTTGAACATTAGCACGACCATTTCTGAGTAAAACGAACGTTGACCGGGTTGCTTTTCAATAATCTGCTAAACCTTCCTTGAGGCATCTTGTCTAAGGAAATGGCCCACCCGCGGCGAATCCTTAAGGCATCTTGATCGTTGGAATTCAAAAGAGTTGTAAAAAGTATCGAGTTGGTATGGGTTCCGAGAAGCCAAGGTGAGGGACCAATTGACGAAGGAGCCTTTAAAAAAACGTTTTCCCATGCTTCAGATTGAAGGTTTCTTGGTTTTGTAAAAAAGTAATGAACTCATTCCGATAGTAAGTGGTTTTTGAAGAGTGGAAAGTATTGGTATAAATTGAATTTTGAAACAAGGTCCGTCCCATGTGAGAAATGAAACTAAGGAGTTCCTTGTCTAACCAATCTTCCGGGCTTCACCGCCTAGAGAGAAAGGAAAAAGCAAAAGCTTTATCGATAGTGTTCTGGACTTCCGGTATAGTCCTAAAACGTTAAATTGACCTTGTTAAGAAAATCGAAGGTGAATGTGGGGATCTTGTCTACCCGTGAAATTATTAACTTTGCACAAGAATTGATTAAAGTGTGGTAAGCTTCGAAATTGTTAGCATTGAACGCGGAACAAACTATATCATCTTCATATCCCTCGATGGAGCTTGTAACAATTGGGCCATCGTTACGATTGTCGCCATTTGAACAATGGTTTTTGTTCAACAATGGTTCTTTCTAAATCAAAATTTTCAACTACCAGAAGAGTTTTGTTGTTGACGTGGAAATGACTGTCATACGAGATTGCGAACAGCAGTTCGCATAAAAAAGAAAACCTAAAAAATTAAAAAGCCAAAACTTTTACACTGAATACTTTTTTTTTTAACAATGATTTTTTTTAAAATAAACGGTTTACAAAACAAAAACGGAAGAGACATAAAACCAAGAATAATGACTACTTCACAGGGGTAAAACTCTCGAAAAATTGCTTTTCAAGGTGATCCGAACTTAGTTCGTAGTGACACAAATTGGCAAGTGTTAAATCTTTGATTACGAATTGGGAACAATTGCAAGTTCACCGGAAATTGAAATGATAATACCTCCGTTGAGAATATTATATTTTGGTATTTTTACCAATTGGTGATTTTTATTTCTAAATTAAAAAGGAAGATTTTTTTATATAATTTTTATTATTTTTCGGTATTTTTAATTAATCTTTACTTATACTAAAAGAACAGATAATAATTTTTACTTTTTATAATTATAAATAATTATTTTATTTGGATTTTGATTTAGTAAGAACAAGAATGAAACTTTCGAGGACGAAAGGATCTTCAAACCAAATCAACAAACACAAAACGAAGGAATCGTAAACACTAGTCCCCGGCAGCGGCGCCAAAAACTTGTTGCTAGTTTTATATACCTAAAATATATATAAAATATAACCTTAAGAGTAATTAAGAAAATTACCAAGTTACCCTTGATAAAATTCACTCTCAAAAATATATATATTATAATATATAATACGTATAATTTAACCGGGTAAGTATGATCACCCGGTCGTATCCTCGAATTTATCCCCCCCCAATGACTAAGTTGAAAATGACTCCTCCGATTAAGTCCGGATTCTGATTTGAATAAGCAAATTGATGATTTGATAATCTAAAGCAACAATTAAAAAATGAGAACAATTAAAAAACTATTAAAACAATTAAACCTAATAACGGTGAAAACGATTCGACTGTATCGATTCTCCAGTCCAGCCTCGTTGGGGATAAACGACCCGGGAACACTCTATACTACTTCTCGGTTTTATTGATCTTGTTGATTTTTAGACTTATATATATTTTATATTTTATTATATATTATATATATTTAGTGTAAAATTCTCCAATCATTCCCCAACGACTAGTGAAATTGAAACCTTGTTTAGGCTTGGGTTATGATTTGAATAAGAAAATAGATGATTTGATGATCTATTACTACTAAATAAAAACAACAAGTAAATTTGAACAATTAAAGGCAATTAAACATTTAAAACGATTAACGGGAAACAAATTAAAACGCGACAATAAAGCAAACCTACTAAATTTAAACCCTAAACTTGAAAATTAAGTTTCTAACTAACTATGCAAAGACTTAGGGACTAACAGTGCCAATTTAAGAAAACTAAAAGTTACACAAACAGTCCCTGAGGCCCAACCCCGACTTCACCCCAAGTCCTTTTAAGCCAAATTAAGATGACTTCTTAAAAAGTGCTTATGAGAGAAAACTCAAAAAAGCAAAGTTGTAAAGGAAGCTGGTGGGAACAAAATTAACAAAAGCTCTATTAGCTGAAACTCACTGATAAGCTCAATAAGAGCTTATTTTTAAGCTGACCTCAGAAAGGAGGGCTTAACTCTTGGTTTTAGAAAATAAGCTATAAAAAGCTCAAAATAAGTTCAAAATGAAAAAGGAAAGAAGCTTAAGCAAGCTTATGACTTGCTAAATCTGAAAATGAAAAGAAAATTAAGCTTGAAGTACTTTTAAGCAACTGAAATTGAGCATGAACTAAGCAAACTCCAAAACCAAAGCAATAAGCCAAAAATCCAAATAAGCTAAAATCCTCAAAAGCAAATCTAGACTTAAGCCTATTGAGAACTGAAAAAGCTACTTATTAATCTATCTATTTAAGCTATAAACCATTTTTTAACCTAGATCATAGACTAAAATTGACAAATTAAGAATCAACTTAAATACTACTGTTTTTGGTGTTTTTGGCTTTTAAGCTATTTTTGAAACAAAATTTAAGCTAGAAAATAAGCTATAAATTGAAAACTAATTCCTAATCTAGATTAAGCTATGTCTAAACTAAATTATACTTGAATTTTAGAGATTAAAACCTAAGTTTACTTGACTAAAAAGAAAACCAAGAGTGACACATGAAACAACCTAGCTCCTGCTGATGCACTTGACACCTTCCCACAAAGAAACAATGCCGTCTACAAGCTAGGACTTACCTACACTAAACACACTCAAATGAGTGTGTTTAAACAAGATTTAAGCAAACACAAGCCCTAGAGTCCCTAGAATAAGAATAAGCAATCCAACTTATAAGCCTAAGTTACCCTGGTGCTGACAGAATCATGATAAGCCTTAATTTCTTTAAAATTACAAACCAACTTTTGAAATCTTTTTTAAAAACTTGTTTATCAATTAAAACTCAGCTGACCAAAGTGATTTGCCCAAATGATTTTGACTTTTAAGGGTCAAATACACCTAAACCAAACACCCTTTTAAATGATTGACAGATTTGAAATGAGCTTCAAAATGAAATCTAATTAGCTAAGTTTAATAACCAGATAACTTTTAGCTTATATTAAACCTAATTAACCTAAATTATTAACTAAATAAACAAATATAAATATAAGCTCTATCTACTATTATTGGCTTTTAAGGTTTATGACAAATTTAAATAAAACTATGATCAATTCTACGAAACTCAAAAAAATGAAGATTACTAATTTATTAAAGCAATATAAGTAATAAAAAGCACAAATAACAGAATTAAATAAGCAAATACAATATTCAGACTAATGTTAAGCAAGCTAACCTACTTATTTAAAGCAAAAATTAAAAAGGACTTACAAATCCCTCTAGCTAAACAAGAGGACCAATAATGGCACTACAAGCACCTGAGCTTATTAATAAGCTAGGTAAATAAGTCCATGGATCCCTTCCTTTATAGATCCCCCTTCCATAAGCTTAAAATCCCAAAATGCAAAGGTAATAGATTTTAAACTGATTTTAAGGTAGTTAAGGTAAGATTAAGGTTGATTAAGCTCAATCATGAGCTTAGAGACTCATGAGAGCTTATGAGTAAAAGATAAAAGCAAACACTAATTTTATTACTTAAAAACACTCATTACATAAAGGAAATTACAATATTAAGCTGAAAATTACATTAAGCACAATATTAAGCTAAACTAGATTATTAAAAGTTAAAAAAGGAAAAATGAAGGTAAAAAGAAGGTCTCGTTTGTGTGTGAGCTGAGGCCTTTTTATAGGCTGAGTGAGAAGCTTCTAGGTCCTTTGAGCCTCTGCCAATCCTTTAATCTCTGCCATCCAATCATTTCAATCATTGGATCTTGAATATTGGCCGTTGGATCATTGTGGACACTTGAGGATTGCCAAGCTATCACCCTAGGATTGTGACAGCTTGTGCTACTTATGTGAGTGATTTGAGAGCAAAACCCACCAATAAGTGTGCTTTCACCATGGCTGACGTGTCTCCTCTGATGAGAGCTAGTGAAAAATCAATTGATAAGACAGAATACCCTTACCATCTTGCTTAGGAGCTCTTGAATTACCCATTTTAGCCATCAATTAAGAGAACCCTCTCTTTACCTATCTGGTAAATGTGAAACACATGAAATAGTAAAAAACCATTTGCCGCCTATTTTTGACAGTTAATTCTGTTAGAGTTTGGGATAATGGCACAATAGGTCCTTGTCTTCTCTTTTTCCTTTTCTAGTTATAAAACTACTTTTGGAAATTGCAAAACCAGCCCTTGTAGTTTATAATAAAAGGAAATGGACTATGAAATGGGCTTTTGGGCTTTTTGGATCCGGGTAAGGGTAACTTAGGGTTTTTAAGGCCCATTTAGGTTTTCTGGGCCCAATAAGGGATTATTTTTGTACTTTTGTGAAACTTGGAGGGTGAAAATGGAATATTTTTAGGTTTTGTTGACTTTTGTTGACCATGATTTGACCACTTTGACTGAGGGTTTGACTTTTCCTGGCTTCGGCTTTGATTCTTTGGCTTCTTTTTGTACTCTTCTGATTCTCGTGTCCGAGCTTGCTCGTTTTTTTGACTGTTTTCTTGTGACTTCTGATATATCCGTACCTGCACACACAAAACTCAAATACAAGCATATTTTTGGTCTGTTTTGGGTTTAATTGGGTTATTTTAGGTACAAATGGATATGTATATTCTACACTTATCATTAGGGGTATTTAATGAGGTGTCATTTGATACACTTTTTGGTGGGAAAGTCACATACAGAGCCTAAAGACGGTGTCACAAGCTATACACGACGCTGTCACACCTCATCAACTGACGGCGTCACATCATTCTTGACGGCGTTAGCCCACAACCGACTCAAACGCAGATCTAGAAGATTCTTCTTACGACGAAGTCACGACTAAAACGCGACGCTGTCTCGTCGTTTTTCCTATATATACAAACCCGAATTTAGGGTTTTGAGTGTGTAACTTTAGAATAAAAAGAGGGTACGAACCCTAGTTCGTTTAGCAGCTGTAGGAGACGATTTTAGGGCCTAAAAACCCTATTGTACCTCTTCCAATTCATGTTTTAATCAAGTAAGGTTTACTTAATCATTCAATATGTCTATGTGTTGTTTGATTTATTGTTCTTGCTTTATCTTTAACATGCTTGGCTAAACCTCCTATTGTGTTTATTTATGATTGTATGAAACCTAGAATGTAGATCTTAGTGGTGTTGCTTCTTGTGATGGATGTGCACGTTAGGTCTTAGAAAACCAGCTTTTGTCTGCATCGCTGTTGATATGTCTAGGGAAACGTGATTGTGTAGAAAGGATACCATCGGGTAACAGTCTTCATACTACCTTGCCCCCTAATATGGTTGATCCACTCTTAATATATTTCACATGCACTTAGTGTACTCCTAGGGGCCGTGTAATAGTCTTCATACTACCTTGCATGTGCGTTGCTCTAGCGGCATACTAAGTAGACGGCGGGTTCGTGTAATTCGTTCATGCTTTAGGAAATAGTTACATAGATCATCACAAGTGTGACAAGGCAACAACACTAGGAGAAGCAATCTAGGGAGTAATACATGATTAAATAAACACAGTCTTTTATCTTATTGTTATCACCAGTAGCTTAGTTAATATTTAGTTTAAACAGCTAAAACCAAACCTCTCTCCAATTATATGATTTACTTGCTTTCTATAAAACATAAAAATACAAAAATAATCTTCCCTCAACCCTTAGAATTCTGTTAGAACGTGATCAAGGCCTTCCCAACCTATTCCTTGAGTGAACGATAAACAACCCCGTGTCTTGCCTATACTACACTATAATGATTAGGTGCACTGCCTAGGGAGTTGTAAAACTTCTCGTGTAGAAGTCCTACGACGACCGCACATCAAGTTCTTGGTGTCGCCGCCTGGGGAATAGTTAGGTATTGATCATAGTTTAGCTTAGTTCTACTTGCTTGAATCCTTTCAAGTAAGATTTAATTCCTGCATATTAGCTTTCTTGTAGTCTATCTTTTCTTTGTGTGTTTGTTCGTAATTCCCATTGACTATTCCATTCTTCATCATGGAGAACGCGAATCCACCACCTACTCATCCTGTCCTACCAGCTGCGCTACGCGTACGATTTAACCAAGAGCTCTAAGAGCTACAGAAAATTTTGGCCTTTGTTGACTCTCGCCTAGAAAGTATTGAGCGATTCCTCAATCGCTTCGCCAACCAACCCAATGAGACCAGTATAAATGACCCTGAGTTCGATGATGGATCGGTAGATACGCCTCTCGTCTCTCCCTTTCCTCACTCTGACAATGACTTGGGTGATGAAGAAATTCTTAATGAGTTAAGTGAATATGAAAACGCAGGAATACTATGCCGAGAAAGAATAATTAATAGTTTTGATGGGGATGACCTTGCATTTGAATGCATGATAGGATTTAGGAAGTTTACTGCCTATCTCGACCCTTTTCTACCAATGAATATATCTCCAGCGAAAGCATAATACAATAATGTAGATAAACTAAGAAACGGGAAAAGAACCTAGTTGCCATTGTTAGGGATGCCTACGTGTTTGTCGGAAGTTCTCCCTCTATCACAGATGTAGATTGTGTTCGAAGACATAAGAGAATTTATCATGAGCGACATGGCTGAAGTCTTGATGGGCAGACCCTTTAGAAAAATCACTAAGCTCAAATATGACGTCGCTAAGGGATTGATCCCATTCACTAAGATCTTAGACACATACACATATAGGATGCCACATACAATACCTAGGCTCAAGAACTTCAATTGGGGGTAAAGTTCCACCATTGTTAGAACTTAGCCAAAACGATTTGATGAACAGACTTAGGCACCCTTATGAAAAGAATAAGTTTATGTACAAAAAACAGCTTAAACCTAGGTCCAGAATACCAAGTGAATGAAAATATGAAGGAATGGCTCATTCGTGGGCACGTAAGCATTCACGAAACAACGTAAGAACGTGTGACTTCGAGTCTAGCTACAAGACTCGTTAATAAAGAAAAGCGCTTCATGGGGGGCAACCTAATTTACTTTTCCCGCAAATTAGCAATGTCTTGTTTATTTTAATTCTTAATAGTTTGTTTTATTATGTTTGAAACATCTTGTAATCATGCTTTGTATTGTCTTTAACATCGTCTTAATTTCAATCAAAGGTATTTTGCAAACAATAAGTGTAGGGGAATTTATCCGGCTTTTGAGCCAAATTCAAACATGTTAAATGAATTGTTAAGATTAATTCGCGTCAGTTTCGAGTCATATGATTGAATTGTTAAATCTTAGGTTATATGCAAACATTTATACAGGAATTAACTTATGGAATCAAATGCAGGAAATTTTTTATCAAAAACAAAAAATTTGTTTTCACAGACTGTGGAGACGCGTTCACGAATGAACAACCGACACGTCATCCACGTCACATGTGACGGGGTCACACAAACCCTGACGGCGTCAAACGCCCAGGTCAAGAAAACTCAAAATTTTTAATTATTTTTGAAAATAAAACTTGCATAACATTTAATATATGTATTCTTCTGTTATAAACCTGCAAAAACCTAATGAGTTTAACAATTCTCTCATCTTATCTATCGAGTCGAATCCTAAATTCACATTGTATATTGGTAAATCGCACATTTTATGCTTGGTATAGTTGTCTTTGTCTTTGATTACAGGTTATATTTGATGAGAAGAAGCTTGGAAGTTCTTAGGAAGTTTCATTGGAGATTACCTCAAGGACGATTTAACTAGTATCGCATGTTTCTTCTTCCTCCAATATTGAGTAAACCAGGGGAGTACAGTTTTTTCCTTTTTTCTTTCCCTTTTATGTCATTTAACCGGGTACTATATAGAACATTGGGGACAATGTTCAACTTAAGTGTATGGGGGAAATAAGCCTTAGAAACTATTCTTTCATTTGCCATTTGTTTTGTCCTTAAAATGATGGGTAATATATCAAAACATAGCATAAAAGGTGATTTTTACCAAAATTTAAATTTTTTACGACACATACCGATGAAACCAAGTATTCCCGAGTCTCATGGATAGTATTTATATGAACTAGCACCAAAAAACCACTCAGAATTCCACAACCCTAAAAATCTGAGGTATCGCCCCTTAAGATCTTATAGGAATCCGGGTACCCATACATTGGGTAACCCAAGATGATTTTATCTTTATACACCCGGGGTTCGTGTTAGTGTTGATCTGCACGCTTGTCATGTCTATACAGTCGTTACGGCCATGTATCATTGCCTTGTCACCTATTCCTGGAATGTTTAGTGTTAGTAAACATTCTATAAGTGTACTGGTAGGCATATTAAATTCTAGAACGTGTTTTTGTGATGCATCCCGAGACCGCATAGTAAGTATTAGGATTTGCTTGATAAGAGGCATTAGGATTAACCCATGTTTTAAACCTGTAATTGTTATGATGGTCACACCGATCATGTAACTATCCCACACCCTTGCCATGCACTCACCTTTAGTGTAGTTACACCTAGTACAACCACCTTCGAGCCTAATCCATTTTTCACTGTTCTCGTAAATATTTCCTGGTTAATTTGACTAATTAATGAGAACATTGTCAACCGAAAACTATCGTTACAACCCAAATTGCCTTAGCTTACCTTGTATGTACTCACCTTTAGTACATTATTGTGTTTTAACCCAAGTTAATTATTTGAGTACACGGTTGCTAAGTCCTTATCCTTGTAAATACTGTTTTGGGACGATTGGGATTCATGGTAGTATTTATTTTGCGGAAGAATGGGGAAGAAAAGTTAAGTCAATACCCCCATATATTTGTTAGATGATCTCCATGTTATTTTGATCCACCTCAAATCGGGTCATTAGATAGATTGTAAATATCGAGCATGTAAAAGCTCAAGTGTAAGGGGGTACGTTCATAAACCCTATCAAACATGTGATGTTATTCTTTATTAAAAAAATAGAGAAAAGGAAAAAGAAAGAGATGAATGTAGAGTTGTTAGAGTTAGATTATCTTCGTCTGAGTCTTGGCTTAGCAACCAAACCAAAGTGTATTCATGTAAATAATTAGCTAACCCTTCCACTCCAAATTCACCCAAAGCCACCCAAATGTATCCCATCCATTTCTGTTTCCATTATATGTTATCTTACACCTACACCCCACAACCCTTTATAAAAGACCTCTTAGATAGTAATGAATAATACTTGCACCTAGCGGTGGAGGTTTGATCCTTTACCAAGCCTATGGTAATTTATATGCTATGACAGGTAATGAGTGTTGATTTTCCGTTTCCCCTATATGTTATAATTTATTATACAACCGAGTGAAAGAGAGAATCCCCAAACACTTATGTGAGGTGCTAGTATATATTTTCCGTGCTTTTAATTACGAGGTCTAGAAGGTTGTGTTGTAAAATACTTTTAAAGAGTAGGTTAAATGACCCTCATATTGCTATTGTCTAGGTAGAAAAGCCCATTTGCTTGAGGACAAGCAAATCCCAAGTGTATGGGTATTTGATGAGGTGTCATTTTATACACTTTTTCGGGGTCATTTAACCCCCTAAATCATGCATTTATGCCCAAAATAGGTACTTAATCTTTCCTTTTTAGGTATTTAGCATTTGGAGGAAATACACGTAACTTTGGCTTATTTGGAGAAGAAACGGACTAGACTACGGACCTACACCAACATTTGTCAAGATTATGTTCTCAGAGGCTGGAGACGGCATCACAAGATACACGTGACGACGTCATAATTCATCTCATGACGGTATCACAAGAAAGCATGATGGCGTCAGCTCGCACGACCCAGCCCAATATCTAGAATATTCTACTTCATAACGGCGTCATGATTAAAATGCGACGCCGTCGCAGCAATTTTTCTATATATACAAACCCGAAATTAGGGTTTTATGTGTGTAACTTTAGAGTAAAAAAGGGGGACAAACCCTAGTTCATTTGGAAGGTTATTAGGATGATTTTAGGGCTTCAAAACCCTATTGTATCTCCTTCAATTCATGTTTTAATCAAGTAAGACTATCTTAATCATTCAATATGTCTTGTTGTTTGATTCTTTATTGTTCTTGCTTTATCTTTAACATGCTTGGCTAAACTCCTTATTGTATTCATTTATGATTGTATGAAACCTAGAATGTAGATCTTAGTGGTGTTGCTTCTTGTGATGAATATGCATGTTAGGCTTTAGAAAACCAGCTTTTGTCTGTATCGCTGTTGATATGTCTAGGGAAACATGATTGTGTGGAAAGGATACCATCGGTAACAGTCTTCATACTACCTTACTTTGTGTTTTGCCTCAACGGAATATTAAATAGACGGCGGGTTCGTGTAATCTGTTCATGACTTAGGAAATAATTACATAGATCATCACAAGTGTGACAAAGCAACAACACTAGGAGAAGCAATCTAAGGAGTAATACTTGATTAAATGAATACAATTTTTTTATTATATTGTTATCACCATTAGCGTAGTTATTATTTAGTTTAATAGCTAAAACAAAACCAACCTCTTAAACATATGATTTTACTGCTTTCTTATAAATATAAAAATACAAAAATAATCTTCTTTTAACCCCTAGAATTCTGTTAGACCATTATCAAACCTTCCCAACCTATTCCCCTAGAGAACGATAAAAACCAC
>BQNB010082201.1:0-29397 GCA_026074375.1 Tanacetum coccineum | reverse complement strand
ACCTTGTCTTTTAGGAATAATAAATTAGTTTTTATAATTTTGAAATTAGTTTTAATAAAATTAGGGTTAGGTTTTAATTAGAAAAATTAAGGTTCAATTGGTTTATAAAATTTGGGCATTTTTATTCCATTAGTTTTCTGCACCTTTTTAGTAGTTAAAAATCATTTTTCTTTATTTTTCCAATTGAATTTGTATTTTCTAGGAATTAAAATAGATTTTTAGTAATTTCTTTTTCTTAAGAAATTCATAGAAAATAGAAAAATAGTTGGAAAAATATAATTCTTTTTGTAATAATTTTCTTTTTCATTTTAGTATTTTTGAAAAATAAAAATAGATTTTTAGTGTTAATTTTTAGAAAAAGTGTATTTTTAGTTAATTCATTTTTCTTTAAAAAATCATAGAAAATTCAAAAATAGTTAAAAATTCTAATTCTTTTTCCTAAAATTTTCTTTTTAAATTTTGTGATTTGTTAGGTATAAAATTTGTTAAAAGTAGTGCCTTAGATTTTAAATTTCAGTTTTAGCTGACGTTTTTAATTTTTGTGAATTAAAATTTCGAGCTAGTTAATCGTTTTTAATTCTTTAATTGTTCTATAGTTTAATTCTTCAATTATATCAGTAGTGTAATTCAAAATTCAAATATCCTTTATTCATTCTTGACTCGAATCCGAATTATTCCCGAATCTCAATTCACGACTTCGTTGGGATACGACCCGAGAAGAAATATTTCCGTTAAAAAAATCATAATGTGTTTTTCTTAAGGTGATGATTTATCCTTTTATTTCTCTTGTTTGAGAAGTAATTTGGAAAGAATTGTCACGGGATTAATACTATATACATATATAAATTTGACTAGTGCTCACATACGCATACCAATATGTGTGAAAACACATATCCGTTTTTTTATCAAAAATAACCCATAAAAGATAAAATTTTGCTTAAAATGCTTGTATTAAGTGAATCTTTCATCACAAACGAACGAGTCACTAGCAGGTTGCAACCTGATATGTGAGAAATCACATATCCTTTCTAAATCAAAAATGTCCCTAAAAAGATAAAATTGTGCATAAAATGCTTGTATATTGCTTGTTTTATCTTTGTGATTGTGTAGGTACGGATAATGCAAATATCACAAGAAATCGGTCAAAACTGGATAAACACGAACACGAGAACGGATAGAGTGCACAAGAGCCAGGGATTTGATAGCAAGAAGGGTCAAAAGTCAACTCTATTCAACCCTTGGTCAACCAAAGTCAACTCACTAAATGACAAAACCTAAAAATTCCCAAAACAGCCCCGCATTGTTAAACATATTTCAAAAATAACCCTAAAACCCTAACACCGTTATCTTTTTAATAATAAAAGATAACGGTCGTTAACCTCCTTATAAAACCCAAATCCAAAACCTATTAACCATAACCCAAGCCCGAAACCAATTTACTCGAGCCCAAATCTTTTATATATAAGCCCAAAGTCAACGAAATATTACCCTGGGTCAAAGATAGTTAAAACAAACACAAACACACCCTTATAAAAATGAGCGGGAAATTTTGTTACCACTATTCATCGTCACCTCTATTTTACCCCGAGTCAAAATCAAAGGGCAAATGGAAATTGAGGACGTGGCTAAGTGATTAAAGTGCCAAAGAATGATGTGGCAGAGTTATACGTCACATGAGCCTCCTATTGATCAATCCCCAAGAAGAATGACACGCGGGTCTGACAAGAAACACACCAATGATTGGTAATTTGCACTAAAGTTAGTGCAAAAGAAGTACAATGAGCCTGACACACGGAATGCCACGTTGGCAATCCGTGTGCTCACTCAATTAATCCAACAGACAAGAGTTGAGATCCAATGATTGGCTTGAATGAAGGGACGAGATCATGGGAGCGTATAACAAACTCAAGACCTAGAAGCATCATTGGAAGGTTATAAATACGAGCTCACGCCTCACACACATCATCTTCTTTTTTTTCAGCTTTTAGTTAATAGCTTATGTAATTTTAATTCCTGTTTTTCAGCTTATTGTAATCTCTATTTCAAAAGTATTGTACTCAGCTTTCAATTAATGAAATCTTAGTTTAAAATTCAAAATCTGTTTTTACTATTAATGTTTCTATATTTCAAAAAGCTTTTATATACAATTGCATAAGCTCTACTTGACTTTAAGCTACTAAAAGCTCATTAATAAGCTCATAATAAGTCTAATCATCCCTTGGAATTGGATGGCTGCTGGATGATTGAGACTGGTTTAGTCCTGAAGGTCAGGAGTAGGTTTAGACTAGGTGTTGCATTAATAAGCTCTTAACAGCTTATAGCTTAAAAGCTATAAGCCAGTGGTTTAAACTCTTTATTGAGTTTATGATCTCTGTTTAGCTGAGATCTGAGGTACTTTTTCTTATCCTTTTTAAGTTTTTATAAGAATTAGTTAAAATTTATAAAAATCCAAAAATATGTGCTTATTTCAGTTCAGCTTATTGTAGTTCTTAATATTGCTTATCTTCTGTTAGTAATTGCTTATTAGTTCTTATGTAGCCTAGTTATAGATTTTCTTTTACTTAATTCAGTTTAAAATAGCTTATTATAGTTTAAAACTTGAAATCTAAAAATAAAGGGGTGTTTGGCACAAGTGTAAAATGGGTCAGTTTGGTTTCAAGTATGGGTTAAGGTCATTGGTACTTATTTCATAAGCTAAGTTTAGTAATTTTAGTCAAGTAAATTTGGATTTTAAGGTTTATATTTCAAGTATTAAGATTATAGGATTGATATATTGAGGCTGTGGTCATGAGCTCTAAGTTCTTAGGCTTTAATAGCTTGATTCTCTTCTAAGCTGCTTTTGTTGCTATAAATGATCTTTTCCTAGTGTGTTAATGGCATTGGAAACATAGCTTAAGGACTGCACCATTTAAAATTGAGTATTGGATCTAGTTCCTGTCAACTGGATCAGCAGTTAATTAGTTAAAAGTCAGCTTTTCAACATCAAAATTAGCTAGGTTAAAAGTAGAGTTAGGATTTGAAATTCAGTAGTTAAGCTCCTTATAGTTCATATTTCAAATATTTTAGCTCAGTTTGCAGTTTAAAAGCCTTTTTCTAGCTTATTTTAGGTCTGCACTAAGTCATTTGTTCATTTTAGAAAACTTTGAAAAAAAAATTAGATAATCAGCTTTTTCACAAGCATTCTTCATGCCTTTAATGACTGCTTATTAGATTAAGACTTAGTTAGCTAGTAGCTTTAGGTTCATAAATTTCAGCTTATTGTTAGCTTTTTGAGTTGTCAGTTTTAGTAAGAAGCCAAAAAGAAGAGTTAAGTGTTTAGTCTGTCTTTTAAGCTGATTTCCAGCTTATTAAGGAGTTTTCATCATAAGTTGCTTTCATTAAAAATGCTTAGTTTCAGCTTTTCTACAAATTTGTTTTTAAAATTTTGAAAAATAAAAAAATATAGCAAAAAGCAAAGCCTGGGACTCGAACCCCAGACCTTGCCTTTACATACACACGCACTCAACCATCTTGCTACAATAGCTCATCCGTTATATGAGCATTTCATTTTTCCTTTATACGCATTTTAGTCTTTTGCTTATTAAACAAAGTCGTAGCTTATTCTGTCTTATTGAGTGCTTATTTGTTAAGCTGGAAATGTGTGCTTATTTTTCTTGTGTTCCTTGTTTAATTTAGGACTTTTTGTGATTTTTCTGGATTTTTCTCTTTATTAGTTTAATTTTTATCATTTTTTTAGTTTAAATCTTTAAAAATTCATAAAAAATAGAAAAATAATCAAAAATATATAATTCTTTTTTAGAAAATTTTCTTTTATCATATAGTTTCTAGGAAAATTAATTTTGTTTCCGTAGGGTTAAAATTGCAAAATTTCAATTTTTAAAGAACGTGATTCGTTCCCGTTCATGTTTTTCGTATTTTTAAGCTCATTTCAACTCCGTTTTTGTTCTAATTTTCTTTAAACTTACTTTTTAGTCAATTAGAGTCTATTAAAAGAGAAAAATTCATTTTAGGTTTAATTTTGGAAATTTAGGGTTTTTAATCACCTAGCTTAATTTACTCTCGTTTTAGGGTTTCTTTAAATTTTCTCTTTTAAATAGACATATAAGATTAGGAAAAGTAGAAAAATAGTTTTAGGTTTAATTTAGGATTTAATTGTTGCGTTTGTTTAATTCCCGTTTACGTTTAGCGTAGTTTTTTAATTGTGCCTTTATTTGCTCACTATTAGGATTTTAGAAATCAAAAACCTTCGAACCAATTCAAATCATTGTCCAAGTGAAAACGAGGATTCAATTTCACAATTCTTTGGGTGAAACGACCCGGTAATCACTTACCGGTAAATATACGTATTATATATTAATTGTGTAGAATTTTCTCTTTACCTTTGTCCTCAAGGATAATTAGGGAATTTCTATATACTTTTATACGTATATACTATTGACTACACCAGGTTAGATGAATTAAGGTTTTAGGATTAGGGTTTAGAAGTTGTGCATTGGGTGTTTGTACCTTGTGTTAAAGTGGTGGTAAGATATCAAACATGATTTAGGAGGAAAATTGACCTAGTTTGTATTTCATGCATATGTGACTTGTACAGTGGGCTTTCAGAAAGTCGTAACTTGATTTAGGAGGGAAAATATATTCAATTGTTATGCATTGTACTTGTTTACTGCTTTAAAGCTTGTACATTTCAGTTTTTATGTAGACATTACATATAATTAGGGTTTGATATTACGGGTTAAGTTTAAGCTGTTTTGATCTAAGTTGCAAAATGATATGTTAAATGGATATGTACTTGGTAATAATTGTGTTAAGATTAGTAATTGATATTAGGATGTTCAATATGCTATAAGATACAGATATAGTAAGACTTAATCGTAGGTGGTGTGAAAACATGTATAGTTTGTATGTAACAATGTTAAATATAGAATGTAATAGCGAAAAATTTCCCGTAAAACATGTGATCATAATAAAATAAGAGCTATTTCATGAATAAAACATTTTGGGTTGTTATAGTCCCTCCTCCTTTTATGAAATCCGTCTGAAGATTACGTTTTGATATGTCGTGAGTTAAGGGTTTGATTATGAATTGTAAGAGAGTTGCTACATCCATGATGGATGACAGATTTGGTAAAAGATACAGAGGATGAAATAGAGACTTATTTGTATGAAGGTAATAAGGATAATGATTAAATGAAGAAATGAATCTATTGTACAAACCGGCTTGGAAAGAAAATTGTTTGTACGAATGCTCTACTGTAGCCTGCTTTATAATATTTTATTTACAACAGGGCGTTCCAATCCTTGTAACTGGAATATTATAAAGTTATAGTTTGGTGCATTTATAATTTCTTATTCAATAAAGAAGCATCTCCTAATTCTCATGCGATAGATGATTATAAATATCCTATTTATTGCATAAAAGTGATTTCCAAAACGTGTTAAGTAGAAGATGATCATGATTTATTCATAATTCATAAAAAGCTATGAGAAGAATAATGAGACAAATAATTGCACAGATGCCGATATTATTCAGTCGAGGATCTTGTTGTTGCATAAGTGTTTCATTGGTATGAGGCAAGTATTTAGAGTGAATTTATCGAACTAATGGGATGACAAATCGATCATCATCTGACATCGAATGGTGTAAGGAATTACACTTTTTTATTTCACGGATAACTTTATTTACATACACAAAACTTTACGAGTGTGACACTTATTGTATTTCTCATGGTTTGGTTCTAAGATAATAAGTAATAAATATCAAGGATAGTAGCCTTGGTGTTTGGGGTTTTTAATTTTGAAAGTGGGTTAGAAGATCATTCATATATAATGATGGCGAACTTGATTTCCTGAGAGTTGTTTCTAGGTGAGAATTCCTAAAGCGAACAAAAGCAATCTTGTCTCTTCGTATGTAGGCTCCTTTGGCCTGTGGTTTGATTATTGAGCTTGGTTTGCATAATGCCCTTTCTCTCTCAGGAATTACAAGTTATGGATTATGGTTGTAGGTGGTTCTCGTTGATTGGTCTCTTGATTTATGCGTTCTTAGGTAGCTATGACCTACCATTTTGTATGTCTACACATGACAATTGCAAAAGGTACTCATGTGATGCAGGGCACCTTTCACACAATCGGAAGATCCCCCCAGGGTATTTTTAAAAAACTTGGTGGCAGCATAAGTCCTGAAGGTTTCTTGTCTTCTATTCTGTTGTTGGTGGTAATCATTGTTACGGTTCTTATTGTTGCAGTTATCTTGGTAGTTGTTGTTATTGCGATTGTTAGAGTGGTTATTGTTGTTGTGTTCATTGGGATAGTTTTTGTTGTTGGTGGTGTTTCTTCTATCTTAAATTTTGTTTGTGAATAATTGTTTGTCTTGCGTAGAATTAGTTTTATTACCTGTCCATCAACTTTTAAGTTATGGTATTGGCTTCCTCTAGAGTCTAAGGTTTTGAAGCCAGTAATGTTTTCAATGCTTTAGGGCATAGTCCCAAGATGAAAGTGATTTAAGTGGTAAAAATATAACATATCCGTTTCTACTAAAAACAGCCCAATTCAACCCAAAACAAAACTAAAAATATGGCAAAGAATGCAGCGATTTGTATTTAGTGAATGCAGGTAGGATATATCAAAAATCACCCAAGCCATCCCAAACACAGGGCAAACCAGGATATGAGAAACGGAAGACGCACAAGAGAAGCCAAAAGTTCCCAAAGGCAAGCACGAAAAAGTCAAGTCTCGTCAAAGATAGTTAAATCCTGGTTAAACATAAGTCAAACCCCCCCCACTAGAGAACAAAGCCCCCAAAATGTTTCAAAAATCAAACCCTCAAAGTTATCAAAGTTAAATAATGGCCCCTATGTCCTAATGGGCTTTAAATCCCTAAAAAAATACCCGGAAACCTTTAAACCAAAAACCAAGTCCAAGCCCACAACAAAAGCCCAAACCCTAGCCTAATACCCCTTTTATAAAACCACAAGGACCATTCTTGCCTATATTCAAAGTCCTTTTACACTACACTTTTATAAACCAAACACAAGGACCAATTTTGCCATTTTGCCAAAGTTTAAAACGAATTACCCCTTTTACAGTTAAAATGGGCGCGAAGAACATATTACTGTTCATTCATCGTCCCAAACTTTACCACACACTCAAACCAAAGGGCTTTTCATAATTAAGGGGTACAAACGATAATTCATGGGGTCAAGAACATAATGGCACGGTCAAAAACGTCATCTCTAGGCATCTTATTGGTCATTCAAGCAAAGGAATGCCACGTGGACTCGAAGAAAGCACAAGGGTGTGTGGTTTTTACACTTCTAGCACTCACACAAGTAACACAAGCTGTCACATCAAAGGATTGCCAGCTTGGCAATCCGTTTGTGCACATACTTGATCCAAGGGCCAAGATCGATTCTCCAATGAGTGAAATAATGAAGGGCACGGTAGAGCTCACACCCTCACACACACGATACCTAATAGTAGTTAGTAGCTTTTAGTTTTAGCTTAATTTTCAATTTTTAGCTTAAATTTCCTTTAAACTTTGTAATTCTTCCTTTTAAGCATTGTAATCAAGTTTTATGTTAATGAAATTCAGTTTTTAAATAGTCTCTCATAAGCTCTTTGTTTTCATAAGCTTTCACTTTTCCTATTAAATGCTAAGCTAAATATCATAAGCTACTGAATAAGCTCTTATTAAAAGCTTCCATGAGTTTCTCAGAATTTGGCATAATGTTTGGACATAAGACTGCTAATTCTTGGAATCTTCTAACGTAAATCTTGAGATCATCTCCTTTCACAACCAAGTTGTAAAATTCGTCTTCCATTTTCTTGACTTCAGTTCGAGGGCAATACTTATTGGTTAAGAGTCTTTTCAATTCGTTCCAGGTGATCCTGTTGGCTTGTTCTATCCCAATAGGTTGGGCGTATGCATTCCACCAGGATAAGGCGTCATCAGTTAGAGTACCAGTAGCAAATGTCACTCTGTCTTCCTCGGCACACTTGCTACGAGAAAATACCGATTCAGTACGTTCAAACCAGCGGATGAGTCCAACAGCTCCTTCCATACCATTGAAGTAGAAAGGTTGACACTTTATGAACTCTTTGTAGTTTCCTCTTTTTGCTACAGGAATTTCTCTGGGTTCAGTGTTCCTGTTGGGATTACTCGCACTTGCCATTGTTGCAGCTTGTGCTTCCAAAGCTGCGGCAATGCCATCAGCAATCAGTTGCTGGATGGCAGCCAAAGTTATGGCTGGTGTTTCAGATGTTGATGTTTTCTTGGGAGGCATCTATATACAAGATGACATAGAATAAGAATCCATAAAACGATATAGTCATATCACAAGTTAAGGTATAAGAATTATAACACAAAGATTTATGATCATTCTTTGGTAATACATTGCAGGATTCAACAGAAATTTTGGAATTTAAGACTTCCAGAGATAAATACGGAGATAATGGAATGAGTGATCCAATAGGAGGCTTAGTGTTTAAAGGTTTGAGGAAAATTGGATGGTAAAAGAATCATAGTAATCTCGGATAAAGATATGAGTCATCCTATGACAGGATATAGGATAGACAATCTCAACATACATAACTGGTATTATGAAACAACGAGATATAATGGAATCATCACTGTATTAGATCATAAACAACTTGTCTATATAATTTACATAACAAGCGTCATTATTTATACCATTCATCCAGTGGCTAGATTCTAGAAAGCTGTAAATGACATAGATCTAATCTAGTGGTTCTCCTTCGTTGTTTTTGAGTTCTTGGATTTTGTCTAGAAGACTCTTGACGACGAATCTGGGTATCCTTATTTCCAGAGATGAACTTTCTGACAAGCATCTAATTCATTAGATTCCTCGAGGACTGGTTCTTCTCCTAGTGGTCGCGGTATGATCCATAATGAGTTATCTAATTCTGCGAAGATAGACTTATCAAAGGGATAGTCTGGTGGTGATGTAGTTGACCTAACCGGTGATGAAGATCCTACTGATGAAGATGGAGATACTGAAATGGGTGATTTAACAGGAGTCTCAGTGTCTTTAGGTGGTGAAATTTTCTCGGGAGGAAAGAAATCTCCTATGATCCCAGTGTTAATAAAATAAAGGAAGTCAAACAGGAAGTCGAGAAAAGAAAAAGGAAAATCCAAAAATATTAGGGATAGTTAATAGATAAATAAAAAGTGGTGAAAACGGGACTTGTCGAAGCTTTTGATTCTTTAGTTTCCCTTGACGAACACTTTGCTACTTTTCAAGGCAATTAGTTGAGGGGGATTGAGATTCTTAGTTTTCGTAAATGTTTACTTCATAACATTGCGTGAGGACACGGCAATACCTTAGTATGGGGGATTTTGGTATGTGCTTAATTACACATACCTTTTACCTTTAAAAACGAGCTAAAATAACCAAAAACGGACTTAAAATGCCAAATATACGCTTGTTTTGCTAATTGTATTGTGCAGGAACGGATAACTAAGAAAAGGACGAAAAACAAAGCCAAAACGACAAAACCGGACTCGGAATGGAAAAGCAAGGAAAAGACCAAGCCAAAGTCAACAGAAGTCAACCCAAGTCAATCCCGACAAATCCAAAAGTCAACAATTGAAGAAATATAAGTTTGAGGGCTTAAATTGCCAATCCCTAAAACTTATATTTAATGAAGAAAAGAGAAAATGAAAGACAAGGGCCCAAGCTGCCATTATGGAAAAGATGAACTACGAGGGCCAAAGCTGCCAAGTCTCATAAGTTTTAACCACCAAGGACCACGGCTGCAAAGAGTGATATAACTCTTGGGGACTTGTTTTGTCAAGTCCCCAAAGTTATATAACCACAAGGACGAATTGTGCAAGGAGCACATACACCATGGAGGGCCAAAATTGCCATTTCTACAAACATATCCCCTGCACCCTTATTTACCCAGTTTAATCCAACACCTTTCCCGCCATTTTCATCTTCCCCACTTTACCCTGCAACACTCGAAAAACACCAAGGATAAAACCCTCACTCTCACTCCACTAAACCCCTAGTCCTATTTGGCAATCCCACAACTCCCCAAGGCTTATTCGACGGTTTAGATGATGTTTGGTTTTCTACTCACAAAAGAAACACAACAAGCACACAACAAAGAAGCTGGACATCTATAAAAGAAGAAGAAGACAGAGGTTCAAGAGGAGCTAGTTAGTTTTTATTTTCAGTTAATGAGAAAATAATGAATGTACAATAATCTTCTTAAAAAAATGCTCTACATATATTGCTAATTATATACATGTGCAACCATCATTTTATACAACATTCGCTTCAAACTTAAGTTATACACATATATTTTCGTCATCTTTGTTCACTCAGTAGGCGTAATCTTGAACCATGCACATGTATTTTCAATGTCTTTGTTCACTATGTGCACGTATTCTTGAACCATGCACATGTAATTTCAATGTCTTTGTTCACTATGTGCACGTATTCTTGAACCATGCACATGTAATTTCATCGTCTTAGGTCACTAGGTACATGTAGTCTAGAACAATGCACACGTATTTTCATCGTCTTTATTGACCGTCTTTGTTCACCAGGTAACCGTACTCATACCTGCAAAAACAATCAACAAAACAATTATTTAATTGTAACAACTAATAAAACAAATACTATGACTTCAGCTTCTAGTAATTTTTTTTTGAGACTCCAATTCTCAGGTTTTATATTCTAGATTTCAATTTAGCATTTACTTAGCTTAATTCATTTAGCTTATTCTTTGTTTTTCCTTGTGCTTAATCCTGTTCATATTGTTTAGATAGTTTAAAGTTTAAAATGTCTTTAAGCTGTATTAGTTAGAATCATTAAGATTTAAATTTAGTTGTTAAATTCTGTCATTTAGTGTTATTAAGCTAGGAGAGTAACTAGCTTATTACTACTAATAAGCTGTTGTTTTTAGTGGTCATTTAGCTTAATTAGATTAGTATTAGCTTGAGTAGATAAAAGGTTTTAGCTGTTTTAGTCTTAAAATAGATTTTGAGTTCATTTTAGTTTTGACAGTTAGACTTAAAGGGTGTTTGGGTCAACTCTAAAAACGGGTCAAAATGGCTTTGTGTATGGGTTGTGGTACTCAAGCTAGATTTAGCTTAAGTTTTAAGCTAATTTAAAGCTGTTTTTAAAAGATTTTTAGTTTGAAAATTGTTTTTCAAAAGTTTATAAACCATCTTTGAAACTGTGAGATTTTTAAAAACACCACAAGTGCTTATTTAGTTAAGCACTTGGGATTTTGAGTTAAGGTTCAAAAAAGTGTGTGTTTTGTGTATCTTACACAAGCTGTCAACACCCCTTGGTCTTTTGACTTTTGAGTCAAAAACCACCAAGTCCTTTTAAGTAGCAGTTTTTAAAAAACTAAAGTCCCTTTTTCACTGTCAAAATTCAGCAGTTTTAAATGAGTTTTAAAAGTCAAAAATTGGTGCACAAGTCTACTTCATAGTAGACTTAAGCTGTTCAAGCTTATTTTTTAGTTTTGAGCTTATTTGACAGCTTTTAGAAAGCTGTCAAATAAGCCCTTTTATTTTAGCCTTAATCTCCCCTGGTGCAAAGGGGAGATTTTAAGCCCTCTTTGCTTAAGCTTTTAGTGTACAACAGTCTAATTTCTTGGCTTATTTTGAGAGTCTATAAGCCTTTTGATAAGCCCTTTTCTTTTCAGCCCTTAGCAAGCTTATTTGATGGCTTATTTTTAAGCTCAAACTAGCTCTTTCACTGTTTTTTGCTTAGCTTAGGTGTAGGGATTGCTTATTTTTCTTTTTGACTTATTCAGCTTATTTTATAAGCACATTTTTGCTCTTAATAGCTTATTAGGACAGTGTAGTTAGTAGTTGAGCTTATTTGCCCTTTTTCCTAGCTTATTTGTCCAAAAGGTTTAGCCCTTTTAGCCTTTTAAGCTTATTTAGGTGTTCTGCAACTTAAGCCTTTTAACAGCTTATTTAGTTTTAGCTTTTAACCTTTTATTGCTTATTTAGTATAGTTTAGACCCCCTCTTAGCTTATTTAGTTCTAAGATTAGCTTATTTGTCCACAATTCCAAATGACTTAGTGTAAATTTTAGCCTTAAGCCTTTTTTAAGCAAACTGTCATTTTATAAGCTGTTTTTCAGCTTATTTAGAGCTTTTTAGAAAAAGTGGTAGTTGACAAAGTTGTTAAGCCCCACGAGCTTAACAACTTTGCTTCACAAAGTTTTTCCAAAAAAAAAAGAGGGAAAGACAAGGGGCCCGGGTGAGCAAGACTCGAACCCGGTACCCCTCGATACATTCCCTCTTTTTACACACATATACCGCTGCGCCCTTGGGACTTTTCTGTTATAGTCCCAAGGGCATTGATACTTATAGTCATTTTGGGCTTTTAAGCTTATAAGCTGCCAACAGCTTATTGAGGGCTTATTTATAAGCCAATTTTTAGCTTTTTATTTTTCGTAGGATTTTTATAGTTTTTAGTAAAAATTTCAGAATTTTTCGAAGTCATTTAGTATTTTTTACAATTTAATTTAGTTAAAAGTTTTAAAAATTCATAAAAAATACAAAAATTATCAAAAAAATATTTTTCTTTTTTAGAAAATTTTATTTGTCATATAGCTATTAGGAAAATTTACTTTTTCGTAGTATTTTTACAACCTTTGTCATTTATTAAAGAGCGGTCCGGGTGAGGTTTTTTTTGTTGACCGTTTTTGGCGTCATAACGAACTCCGTTTTCGGTCTTTAGGTCTTTTTTTTCTTCGAGTATTTGTCCCTAGAGTAGTTTAGAAGTGAAAATTTCTTCGTAGGGTTAATTTTGAAGATTTTAGGTTTTTCCCCCTTTGTTCGGGATTCGTGCTCTTGTTTCCTAGCTTAATTTCGTAAGTTCTAGGTTTTTTCTTTACGTTTTTGTTTGTTATTGTTTAATTTAACTTTCCACACTCTCAAATCATTTTTCTCATTCAAACTCCAATCTTTCGACTGTATCGATTCTCCAGTCCAGCCTCGTTGGGGATAAACGACCCGGGAACATTCTATACTACTTCTCGGTTTTATTGATTCTGCTTTTAGACTATTCTTACTATATATATTTTATATTTTATTATATTATATTATATATATTTTAAGGTGTAGTTTGGCAGCAATCAATTTTTGGCGCCGTTGCCGGGGAGGCTGTGAAAACGATTATCGTTACGTTTGACAAATTGTGTTTGAATCTGTGAATATTTTCTTTTATAAAAAACATAAAAAAATACAAAAATATTTTTCATTTTCTTTTATTAGTATAATTATCAGATAAAAACCAAAGAAAAAAAACCAAAAATATAAAAACATTGTCCATAAAAAGAAATAAAATTCACAAATTGGTAAAAATACCAAAATATAATATTCTCAACTGAGGTATTATCATAATAACTTCCGGTGAACTTGTTGGTTCCCAACTCGAACAAAAGATTTAAAAACTTGCCATTTGTGTCTCTTACGACGAACGGCTCACCTTGAAAGGTTAAACAAACTATAAAGTGGGTATAAGGAGGGTTGTTCCGAGGAACTACGACCCGAAAGGAGAAATAAGCTTCGCGCTATTCCTACTCCTCCGCTCACCTGTGCGTTTATCTTTTTGAGAGCTACCGTGAAGTAAGTAGATTATTTGGTTTAAGTTGTCTTATCTCATTGTCCGGTAAAATACATTGTGAATAAATCATTGAAAAAAAAAAAAAAAAAAAAAAATTAGTGTAAATTTTCTTTTTATATTTCTATTTTTGGGGCTTATGGCACTCGTTTTCTCAAGCCCGTAGACGTCGACAACCAAAGTCGACAAACTTCTGTTGAATCATCCATCTTGAGTAACCTGATAAATCTCCCATAGTACGAAGGCTGAGAATCGTATATGGCGCATTGCTTCGAAGCACCCACGAGGGGGTTACGAGGGATGAAATGTTAATTCTGGAAATCACCGCCGATAACTTGGATCAAGCTCATGGTCTTCTAAATCTTGTCCAAAACAAGCAATTTTTTGGAATGATAAAGACGACCCACCATGCTCCCATCCGTTGATTTCAAAACAAGATCACTTTACGATGAAGATTTCCGAAGCCCCCCCCCCCCCCCCCCCCCCCCCTTCCTAATACGTCGGTTATTAAACTTCTGTTTTTCCCGTTTTCTTCGAAGGGGCAGCCCAGAAGATATGGCTAGACTAGAAAAAGAACCCCCTCGGTCGATTGAAACATGGGATGATCTTGTTTCGAAATTTATTAACAAATTCTTCCCTCCCTCTAAAACGACAAATCTCAGAAATGAAATCACGAGATTTCAGCAAAAATTTGATGAGACGTTTTATGAGGCTTGGGATCGTTTCAATGATCTTTTAAGGGGATGCCCTCATCATGGGTTTTCAGAATTGCATCAACTCGATACATTCTATAATGCCCTTAACTCAAATGATCAAGATTCATTGAACTCAGCTGCCGGTGGTAACTTCTTAGACAAAATGCCTCGAGAATGTTTAAAAATCATCGAGAGCAAGTCTAAGGTACGTCAATCAAGAAACAAAGCTGTTGTAGCTAAAATGAGTACAAGCTCTTCCACCCAAGCAGTCTCATCTGATGTTGCTGAACTCAAAGACATGGTTTGGGCATTAATTCTCGATAGAAAGAACCAAACCCTAGCTTCCGCCCCCGTAAAAGCGGTTGAACAAAGTTGTGTAACTTGTGGGGGAGGTCATTCTTATCAAAACTGTCCAGCCACTAACAGCAACGTGTACCATGACAATATCCAAGAGTATGTGTCCCAGGCCGCTGCGGCAAATTTCAATCAAGCTAATTCTGGTTATCGACCTCCGATGGTCTCAAATCAAATTCGACCTCCTGGTTTTCCTCCAGTTCAGAATCCTCATGCAAATAGTCAAAACAATTTTAATCGAGGAAATAACTTCAATCAAAACAGAGGAAACAATTTCAACCAAGGTCAGATTTATCGGCTCATCAAGGACCTGCTCCTCAGACACACGGTGTGTCAAAAACAGATTTTGAAAGATATGTCACAGCCAATGATGCAGTGTTGAGAAACATGCAAAACCAAGGTCAAAACCTGCAATCCCAAATGGCAAATTTGACTGACATGCTTTCAAAATTTGTTACTGCTAATACAGCTTCTACTTCCGGTTCTGGAACTCTTCCTGGTAACACTGTTACCAACCCTAAGGAAGATTTAAAAGGTATCACTACCCGAAGTGGTGTCACCATCCAAGGACCGAAAGCATGTAATCATGATACCGAGGTGACAAAGGACACGATGCCTCCTACTAATAACGGAAGCACCGAAGACGTCCAACCTCCTGTTGTTCAAATTCAGACTCGTAATCCAAATCCTGAGCCCAATGTTGCTCCTGTTATTCCTCCAGTTCCTAAAGCATCAATTCCATTTCCATCACGAAGAAATGATGAAAGGCGCAAGGAAAAAGCTAACGATCAAATCGAGAAATTCTATGAAATCTTTAGAGATTTAAGTTTCGAGATTAGCTTTACCGATGCCTTGATGCTCATGCCTAAATTTGCTTCAACTTTAAAAACCTTAATTGGAAACAAGGAAAAATTGAGCGAATTGGCAAGGACTCCTTTAAATGAAAACTGTTCAGCGGTCATCCTCAACAAGTTACCAAAGAAACTTGGAGACCCTGGCCGATTTCTAATTCCATGTGAATTTACGGGGATTACTACATGCAACGCTTTAGCCGATCTTGGTGCGAGCATTAATCTCATGCCTTATTCTGTATGGAAAAGTCCCGTTCCTTTCTGAATTGACCCCAACTTGCATGACGCTAGAGCTGGCCGATCGTTCAATCACTGAACCAATCGGTATCGCTGAAGATGTCTTTATAAATGTGGGAAAATTTCAATTTCCAGCTGACTTCGTAGTTGTTGATTTTGAACCAGACCCCCGAGTTCCTTTAATTCTCGGGCGATGTTTCTTGAAAACAAGTCATGCTTTGATAGATGTGTATGAAGGCGAGATTACCCTTCGTGTTGGCAAAGAAGCCATCACATTCAACTTGGACCAAACTTCAAAATACACAGCTGATTACAACCATATGACGGTCAACAAAATCGACGTCATCGATATGGCTTGTGATGAGTATTCTCAAGAGGTCCTAGGATTTTCAAGTATGGTCGCGAGTGGCAATCCCACTCCATATTTTGAGCCTATTGTTTCCACTGCTTCTCCAACTCTCACTCCTTTCGGGGACAGTGACTTTCTCTTGTTTGAAGAAGCAGATTCGTTTTTGCCTCTAGAAGTTGAATCCCACTTCATCTGAAGTTGATCCAACTTATCAGGATCCTGAGGGGGATATCCTGATTCTAGAGGCAATTTTGAACAGTGAACCACCCCCCCCTCCAAATCATGAAGCAATATATGCTGAAAGTTAGGAAAGAAACTCAAAATCTGTGAAGCCAAAACCGTTGAACCTTCATTGTTGGAACCTCCCGAGGTTGAATACAAGGAACTACCCACCTCATCGTAAATACGCATTTTTAGAAGGGGGGGGGGGGGGGGGGGGGGGGGGGGGGGGGGGGGGGGGGGGGCGACAATAAGTTGCCTGTCATAATTGCTAAAGACTTAAAAGATGAGGAAAAGGCAGCACTTCTTACGGTTCTTAAGTCCCACAAGCGAGCCATTGCTTGGAAACTCTCCGATATAAAGGGTGTTAGCCCAGAATTTTGTACTCACTAGATTTTAATGGAGGGACTATGAAACCATTGTGCACAGTCAGACGAAGGGTAAAACCCAACGATCCACGATGTTATCAAAAAGGAGGTTGAAAGAACTCCTTGACGCTGGATTGATTTACCCATCTCTGAAGCCCTTCCCCGGTGAGCCGGTACACGTGTACTAAAAAAGGAGGTATGACCGTCATCACAAATGAAGATAATGAGCTGATTCCTACTCGATTGGTCACGGGATGGCGAGTATGTATTGATTACAGAAAGCTTAATGAAGCCACCCGAAAGGACCACTTCCCATTACCATTCATGGACCAAATGCTCGAAAGACCTCGCAGGAAACGAATACTATGTTTCTCGATGGTTCTCGGGTTACTCTTCAGATCCCAATTGACCCAAAGATCAAGATAAGACACATTCACATGCCCATACGGAACTTTTGCTTATCGTCGCATGCCTTTTGGGCTATGCAATGCTCCTGGCACGTTCCAAAGATGTATGATGGCAATCTTCCACGATATGATTGAAAAAACGATGGAAGTATTCATGGATGACTTTTCGGTCTTTGGGGACTCTTTCAATACGTGCCTAACCCATTTGGAAAAGATGTTGAAGCGGTGTGAAGACACCAATCTGTCTTTAAACTGGGAAAAGAGCCATTTCATGGTAAAGGAAGGCATTGTTCTCGGACATAAAATTTCTAAGTCGGGACTTGAGGTTGATAGAGCTAAAGTCGAAGTAATAGCTAAACTCCCTCATCCGACTTCAGTCAAAGGTGTCCGTAGTTTCCTTGGGCACGCCGGTTTTTACCGGCGATTCATTCAGGACTTCTCAAAAATTGACCCGTCCTATGGACTCATTTGCTGATAAAGAGACTCCGTTTGTCTTTTCTGAAGAGTGTGTCGATTCCTTTAACACACTCAAAAGAAGATTGACTGAGGCTCCGATCTTAATTGCTCCCGACTGGGACTTGCCTTTTGAACTGATGTGCGATGCTAGCGACTTCGCAATTGGGGCAGTCCTCGGGCAAAGAAAAAACAAGCATTTTCAACCTATACACTATGCTAGCAAGACTATGAATGAGGCTCAAACTCACTACACTACTACAGAAAAAGAATTACTTGCTGTAGTGGGGGGGAGGGGGGGGGGTATGCCTTTGAGAAATTTCGTTTCATATCTTGTTATGTCAAAGCATAGTGTATACTGATCATTCTGCCATCAAGTATCTCTTTGCCAAGAAGGATGCTAAGGCAAGACTCATGCGGTGGATTCTGTTGCTCCAAGAATTTGACATTGAAATTCGAGATAAAAAAGGAGCTGAGAATCTCGCCGCGATCATTGTCCTGAATTGAAAATCCGCATCAAGACAGGACTCGAGAACAATGAATTCAAATGAAGCATTTCTCTCGGACTCTTGGTTCGATTGCTTTCAGATCAAAAGTACCCCATGCGTTTGCAGATTTTGCAAACTACCAAGCGGGGGAATTCGTGTATAAGGGAATGACATCCCAACAAAAAAATAAATTCTTTCATGGATGTCAAACACTATTTCTGGGAATGATCCTTTCCTGTTATGATAAATATTAAAATAATTTGCTGAATCAGGTGATAAGAGTTGTGTTTTCTGGGCAAGAAGCTTTAGACATTACTCAAGGGCTTGCCACAGTGGACCTAATGGGGGACAAATAGGTGCCAATACACACCAGAAAATCTTTTTGGATTTCAGGATTTCTATCGGCCCACCATCGACAAGGATGCCCATGACTTTGTCACCAGGTTGTGACATTTGTCGCAAGTTCAAGGAAAAATTAAGCAACGTGATGAGATGCCAAAAACTCCATCCAAGTTTGCGAGACTGTTACATATTGGGGCATTGATTTTTATGGGGCCGTTTCGTCTTCAAGAGGGAACAAGTACATACTCGTGGCTGTTGGACTATTTCGTCAAAATGGGTCGAAGCAAAAAGAGATCCCACCTATGACGCCACGAGTTGTTTTGTAAATTTTTTGAAAACTCTTCTTCTCTCGATTGGTGCACCCGAGATATATAAGTGATCGGGAACTAACTTCTGATGGCACAATTTACAAAGGTCATGCTTAAGTATGGAGTAACTCATCGTCTCTCCACCGCGTATCACCCACAAACAAGTGGGCAAGTAGAGGTGTCAAATCGTGGTTTAAAGCGTATTCTTGAGAGAACCGTGGGAGAAAATCGTGCCTCCTGGTCGGATAAATTAGATGATGCTTTTATGGGCCTTCGCACAGCATTACAAAACACCCAGATCGGGGTGCATCCTTATAATCTTGTGTACGGAAAGGCATGTCTATCTACCGATCGAGTTAGAAGCACAAAGGCCTACTGGGCCTTCAAGCATACAAATTTTGATGTTCAAACTGCGAGTGATCACAGGCAAATATCAATGAATGAACTAACATGAACTTCGTGACTCAGGCCTACGAAGAACTCTTTGATTTATTAAAGAGAAATACCAGGGAGGGATACACGATGCTAAGATCAAACAAACGCGTTTTTCAACGTTGGTGATCGTGTCCTCCTCTTCATTCTAGAATGAAGAATTTTATCGGGGCAAAATTGAAATACACGTTGGTCTGGGTCCATTCTCCGTTGTCCAGTTTTTCTTATGGCACCGTGCGAGCGATCGCAAAAACTCCGGGCTCCCAAATTTTAAAGTGAATGGTCTCGTATTAACAATTCTTTGGAGGGGTCGTACCAACCGAGGTTGTCGGATCTCCAAACGTTCCCCAATGGACCAATAAATTTCGGGGGAAGGGTCAAGCGTCGGGTGTACCCTAAACAAGCGCTTGTGGGAGGCACCCCATGCTTATCCGTTAGTATGTAATAAATAAGTGTTTTTGGTGTGAGTGGGTTTTTACATTTTTCATTTACCCGTGTGCTGTCATATTTCTGTGAGCTTTGTATGGCTCGGTATTCCGGATTGTGAAGCGCTTCTGATTCTCGTCTATTTTTAACTCGAGTCTTCAACATCCTCAGGCTTCATTTTTGGGAATTCAGTTTTCCAAATCTATCGACTAACGTTTTATCTTTTGGCACACTTCATTAAACGGCCTTAGGAACCCCTTTGACTACATCGCGGACGATGTTTAGTTGCTAGTATGGGGGGGGAGGAATGTTCGATTTGATTTTTGCTGCAGTCGTTGTTAATCACATTATCCCGTTTTACCACCAAATTTTTTGCAAAAATACCAAAAAAAAAAAAGTAAAAAAAAAAAAAAAAAAAAATTAAAAATTTTCAAAAATAAAATAAGTGTTTTTGTCTTCTTTTTGGGTAGAGTAAGAATAAATTTTGACTCGATCAGGGTGATGAGCCTAGCTAGTTCTTTTAGGCCAAAGCTTTCCCGAATTCTATTGCTTTGAATTTTAAGTGCAAGAACGAGAATGATAGAGTTAAATATAAGATATGTGTCAAGCAAGATACTGTCTAAAAAATTATATGTATAAATTGTGTTCTTTTTCTCACGTAAGGATTCTAATCCGCCCTTATATACGTGTTCATTTATTCTAGCTTAGTCAATGATGTTTCAGAAAAAGCTTCAAAATTTTTGAACTTGATTCTTTTAAAAGCAAAGTTTTGAAAAGTTTTAATGCCAATAAAGATTACATTCGATTATATGGAGCAAGTATTAGATGTGTCGTGATATCCACTCCGCTAACCCGTGGTGGGGGTTCAAACTAAGACTCTCTTTTGCTTCTAGGTGGGACTTGGTGTGGTCGTGAATATCTCACTTGGAAGACAAGGTCTAAAGTGAGGGTGGTTCAAACTAATGGACACTAAATCCTTAGCCATATTAGGAAGAAGGTGTTGATGTGATTTCCCACTACGCTAGCAACGGGGTGGGTTTTCAAACTAAGAACACCGGACGTTGGTTGTGATATCCTACTAGGGAGCGAGGCCTGGGTAGGTGTTCAAACTAAGCAACGCATTCCTAGCTTCTATGAAACTTGAAAATAATAATAATAATAATAATAATTTTGAAGTTCTATAAAATTAAAGTGCAAACGTCTTAATTAATTATTCAGCTTAGAGTCACGATTCATTTGTGGACTTGAGAATAAGTTGATCTATGGTTGAGTTAAAATAAAGAGCACACACAAGTAAATCATTTATCCATGTCGGGCGAGTTCAAAAGTTCACAAGGCATAAGTATGAGGGCTTTACACCTAATATTATATCGGACAAATGATCTCGTTTAATTGCTTGGCTTAAGACTAGTGAAAAATCGGGGACGATGAAATTTATCCGACAGGACATCCGTAGATTATTCTATGGACGTTTCTCACTCTATGATCCCATTGTGAATTAAATAAGAAAGACAAACCATTCAAAAATCCAAAAAAAATTAGAGTAGTCAATGTACATACAAAATAATGGTGTTAATCGGGAAATTTGTCGAAGCATTGATTCTTTCCTTTGGACATAACACTTTGCTTACTGTGTTCAAGGTTTAGTTGTCAGAGGGGTTCAGAGTCTTAGTTTTCGTGAATGCTTACTTCTTTGAATTTGCGTGAAGGACAACGGCATGGTCGTAGTTGGGGTGGATTTTGGTATGTGCTTAATTACACATACCTTTTTCCATTGAAAACGAGCTGAAATAACCAAAAACGGGCCTAAAATGCCAAATATATGCTTGTTTTGCTAATTGCATTGTGCAGGAACAGATAACCAAGAAAAGGACGAAAAACAAAGCCAAAACGACAAAACCGGACTCGGAATGGAAGAGCTGTGAAGGACAAAGCCAAAGCAAAGCCAAAGACCAGAAAAGTCAAAGTCAAAAGTCAACTCAACAAATCAACAGTCAAAACCAGCGTATGAAGAAATACCATTGGTTGCATAATTCAACCCATCTGATGGGGGGAAAGCCCATTAGTATATTAACGAAGACTGTGAAAGACCAAAAATGTGGCCCTCAATCAATGACAACAAACCCATTTGTGTGCAATTGACAGAGACTATGAAGACTTTGAAGACCCGATCCTAGCCCTTGAACAAACCAATCTCAGCCAGTATACACACAAAACCCACACAAACCCTTATTGGGCCCAAACACACTCAGTTGGGCCCAATACAAGCCCACAAACCCTTATTGGGCCCAAACACACCCAGTTGGGCCCAATACATAACCCAAGCCCATTTATGGTAATTCCATTTTTATAAACCCTGGGGAATAATTGTCAAGTTTAAAAATGTTTGTAAAATGGAAAAAGTGGTTTTTAAAAATATAAGGGGACTGAATTTGCAAAGTTTCCAAAAACTTTTATCTCTGATAAAAACAAAAGGGCGAAACTTGCAATTTCACAATTCCTTCTTTAAATTGTTTTAATAAAACACAAGGGCTGTTTGAACTATTATTAACCTCTTTATAACTGAAATTAAAAAGAATAGAAAGAAGTGACAAGTAAAGGAAAGATGGGGGTTTCTTTTTGGGCACTTGAAATTTTCAAAAACCTGCTAGCCAATAACGTCCCCTCCTCAATATCTTTCCCGCCAAAAACCTTGAGCCTCACACCATCACGAGTTACACCTCAAGCTATGTACGCCAGATGCAACCTTGCTGTAGTAGCCATGAGTCCAATGGCTTCTTCGTCCACCACGTGTACTACTCTCAACAATTCTGTATAGCACTTTATACACAAATATACCCAAGTACACCACCCCCCCACCATACCCCCCCCCCACCCCCCACCACCCCCGCCCCGCCACCCCCCCCCTCGCGCACCCCACCTCTCCTCATCACAACCCCTCCACACCGGCCGCCCGACCGCCAGTCCCCCCCGTGAAGGGTACAGCAGTCCTATCATATGGTGGGGATTGATTAAAAAGATAGCACATATGGACCACATCCTATGGTTAGGATTGATGCGTTGAGGTTTTGTACACACACAACAAACACATCAAGAAGAAGGAACAGCAAAGAGGGCTGTATAACAAGAAAAAGACACACACAGCGAGGGAAAACCACACTTTTCTTATTACTAGATTTCTTTTTGAAAACTGTGAATAAAATTGTCTTTAAGGCATTACAGTTTCTTTTGTAATCTCTTAATGGTTAATGATAAAAGTTGCAAATTTACTTTTGAAATTCTTGATAACGATTGAATGTTGAAGGCCAAGGTTCGAATTTAGCTTTTCTACTTGTTAATTCTTGTTTAAACCTATGGTGAGAATGGTTTAAATTAACCTCAAAAGCAGTTAAGTTGAGTTTTTTTTATTTAAAAAAGTAATCACTCTTTTCGGAAATTAAGGGGTGTGGTGTTTGGTTAAAAACTAAAATGGTCAAAAATGGGTCAAATACATCTATGGTATGGGTCAAGAGACTTTAGCCAATCTTGGCGGAGTATGTAGGGGTCCAATTAGTGTGTAATTTAATCAGCCTTTTTTCAGTGCTTATAATAAGCTTTTGAGACCTTTTAGCTTTTCTGTCAAAAAAATTCAATAAGTGACTTAAGCTTAAATGCCCTTAAGCTGTTTAGACAGCTTAAGCCAAACACAATTCTTGTGCTCTTTTAGTCACCAACAGTCCCTTTTATCAGTCCATTGGTTCTGTGATTTCAATTTGACCAAGTAAAAAGTCTAGTGTATCAATTCTTTTTTTTTTGAAAACAAGCCAATTTCAAATCCAATTATCAGCTGGATTTTGTTGGAATTGAAAGGCCATTTTTAGGGTTTAAGCTCATTTATATCTCTGTTAAATCTGTTTCTCATTTGCTCTTAATTTTAAGCTCTTAATAGCTTATTTGGCTTAAGCCAAAAAGCCCCTCATGCCTGTTTGGCAGTTCCCCTGGTGCTAAACACCAATTTCAACCCCCATTTTCTAGTCTTTTCTACATTAAGCCCTAGTACTATTTAGCTTATTTGTGTAGCTTATAGGTAGTCCTTTTAAGATTTAGAGCTTAATCACCTTTATTAGCTTATTAGGTTAGCTTATCATAGGGTCAAAGTAGATAGATTTTCTTTTTTTTAAAAACTGTCAATTTAGCTTATTGATTGTTTCAGCTTATTATAGAGATATATTTAGTCATAACTTGTTTACTTAGGTAATCTTAGCTTATAATATTAGGTTAGTTCTTAGTTCAGCTTATTTTAGCCCTTTAAATCCATAGAATAAGCCAAATAAGCTGTTTAGGCTTATTTGGCATTCTGCCCAAAAACAAGCTTATTTTCTGCTTATTTACAAAATACTAGACACAAGTGCCCTTTATTTAAAAATGCTTCCCCATAAGCTGCTTATTAAGTTTGCTTTTCTGAGTTTTTCAGAAATAAGCATCTTTTTAGGAATTTGCGACTAGTTTTTAAGTCGCAGGCGAGACTTTTTAGGTAGGGACTGTTAGTGTAATTTTAGGATTTCTTAGTTAATTCTGTTAGTACCTTTAGTTAGGTTAGTTTTGCTCAGTTAGTCCTTAGGGGTATTACACTGTTAGTCCCTAACAGTTAACTAGGTTAGTTTATTTAATTTAATTAATTTAATTTAGGGTTTAATTTAATTAGTTAATTACTCTAATTGTACTACAGTTAAAAATTAGCATTTTTTTTAAATTTTTAGAATTATCAACTTTTTCTTTATTTATTTTGATTTTTCCAGAATTTTTGCACTTATATTTTCTGTCTTTTTATATTTAATTAGTTTTAATTAGTTTTTAAATCTTTAAAAATTCATAAAAAATACAAAAATTAACAAAAAATTATTTTTCTTTTTTATAAAATTTCCTTTAATCAGTTAGTTTATATTAAAAATATGAAGACTTGTGTAGGGTGATTTTTGCCCAAATTTCAGTTCCGGGCTCGTTTATGAGTTCGACTTTTTCGTTTCTTACCGTTTTGTTCGCTTTTTAACTCCGATTTTGAAATTTTTTTCATTTTCTTTTAAGTTAGAATATTTTTAATTTATTTAAATTTTAAAATTAATTTTATGACTTTATTTTTGTAATTTTTAGTTTTAGCTTGCAATTTAATTCCCGGGGTCAGTTATAATTGAATGTTTATTTAGGTTATTAGTTTTAATTATTTTAGTTAAGTATTTTTAGCCTAATTACATTCCCCGTAGATTTCTTAGGATTTTCATTGCCATTATTTATGCCCCCGTAGTTTAGGATTTATCCGTATAACTATTTTTGTTCCCCGTAGTATATTTAAGATTCCCATTTTCCACTGCTTGTTTCCCGTAGAATAATTTTAGTTTTCTTTAATTAATTTTAGTTTATCTAGTTAAAAATCAAAATCATTTGTTTCTCAATTCAAATCATCAATTCATTCGTATCGATTTACCATTCCAGCCTCGTTGGGGATTTACGACCCGGGAAAACTCTATACTACTTCTCGGTATTATTGACTCTGCTTTTAGACTATTCTTACTATATATTTGATATTTTATTATATTATATATATTTTAAGGTATAGTCAGAGCGGATCAGTGATCTTTCCGAGTGGCTTCATTAAGTTTTCTGTAATCAATACATACTCGCCATCCCGTGACCAATCGAGTAGGAATCAGTTCATTACTCATCATTTGTGATTTGAACGGTCTATGCCTCCTTTCTTAGGGTACACACGTTGTACCGGGCTTACCCAAGGGCTGTCAGAGATGGGGTAAATCAATCCAGCGTCAAGGATTTTTCAACCTCTCTTATTGATAAGTCGGTGGATTTTTGGGTTACCCTTTCTGACTTTGCACAGAATGGTTCGTAGTCCCTCTTCCATTAGATTTTTGTGAGTACAAATTCTGGGCTAAAACCACCCTTTATATCGGAGAGGTTTCCAAGCGATGGCTCGCTTGCTTGTGGGACTTGAGATACCTTGAGAAGAGCTGCCTTTTTGTCTATCTTTTAAGTCTTTAGCATTCATGACAGGCCACTTGTGTCGCCTTCTAAAAATGCATATTCAAGATGGAGGGGGCAGAAGTCTTGAGTTCAACATCGGGTGGTTCATCAACTGAAGATTAGGGTTTTAGCTTCCGGTTTGAGTTTTTCCTAACTCCAGGCATAAATTGTTCATGATTTGGGAGGAGGGGGTGGTGGTTACTGTTCAAAATTGCCTCTAGAAGTAGGTATGTCCCCCCTCAGGTTACTGATATGTGGATCAACTTCAGATGAAGTTGGTCTATATTCTAGAGGAAGAAACGAATTGCTTCTTCAAATAAAAGAAAATCACTGTCCCCAAAAGGAGTGAGAGTTGGAGAAGCTGTAGAAACAATAGGCTCAGAATATGGAGTGGGATTGCCACTCGCGATCACGTTTGAAAATCTAGGGACCTCATTGAGAATATCATACAAGCCAGTGTCAATGACTTCGATTTTTGCTTTTGACGTCATATGGTTGCTAATCAGCTGTGGTATCTTGAAAAGTTTGTTTCAGATTAATGTGATGGTTCATTCGCAACACGAAGGGTATCCTTACTTCATATACAATCTATCAAAGCATAGACTCGTTTTCAAGAAACATCGCCGCTCCACCCCGAGATTTAAAGGTACTCGGGGGGTCTGGTTCAAAATTCAACAACTAAAGTCAGTGGTAATTGGAATTTTTCCCATATATAACAAAGACATCTTCAGCTGATACCGAATCGGTTGAGATGTCGACCGGTCATCAGCCAAGTTCTAATGTCATGCAAGTCTAGGGGGTCAATTCAGGAAAGATAGATTGTTCATACAGAATAAGCATGAGATTAATGTCGCCACCAAGATCGGCCAATGCGTTGCATGTAAGATAATCCCGTAAACTCACATGGAATCAGAAATGGCCAGGGTCTCCACAGGTTTCAGTGGTAACTTGTTGATGGATGACCACTGAAAGTTTCATCAAAGGAGTCTTGCCAATTAGCTCAATTTTTCTTTGTTTCCAATTAAGGTTTTTTAAAGTCGAAGCAAATTTAGGCAACTGGAGCATCAAGCTCGGTAAAGCTAATCTCGAACTTAAAATCTCTAAAGATTTCATAGAATTTTCTCGATTTGGTCGTTGTTTTTCCTTGAACCTTTCTTCATTTCTTCTTGATGGAACTGGAATTGATGCTTTAGGAACTGGAGTATAGTAACAACAGGAGAAACAACAGGAGCAAATTGGGCTAGGATTTGGATTACGGAGACTGAATATTCGAACAACAAGAGGCTGGACGTCTTAGGTGCTTCCTGTTATTAAGAGGAGCTTCGTGTCCTTTTCAACTCGGGGTCCTTGGTTAACTGCTTTCGGTCCTTTGGATGGTTACAACCACTTCGGGTTAAGTGATACCTTTTTAAATCTTCCTTTTTGGGTTGGTAACAGTGTTACCTGGATGAGTTTCCAGAACCAGATGGGTTGGTAACAGTGTTACCAGGAAGAGTTCCAGAACCGGAAGTAGAAGCTGTATTAGCAGTAACAAATTTTGAAAGCATGTCAGTCAAATTTGCCATTTGGGATTGCAGGTTTTGACCTTGGTTTTGCATGTTTCTCAACACTGCATCATTGGCTGTGACATATCTTTCAAAATCTGTTTTTGACACACCGTGTGTCTGAGGAGTAGGTCCTTGATGAGCTACTGGTTGATTGACCGGAGGTCGATAAATCTGACCTTTGTTGAAATTGTTTCCTCTGTTTTGATTGAAGTTATTTCCTCGATTGAAGTTGTTTTGACTATTTGCATGAGGATTCTGAACGGGAGGAAAACAGGAGGTCGAATTTGGTTTGAGCCCATCGGAGGTCGAATAACCAAGATATTAGCTTGGTTGAGATTTGGCCCGCAGCGGCCTGGGACACATACTATTGGTATTGTCATTGTAAATGTTGCTGGTTGTGGTGGACAGTTTTGATAAGATATGACCTCCCCCACAAGTTACTCAACATTTGTTTCAACGCTTTTTACGGGGGACGAAGGCTGGGGTTTGGTTCTTTCTATCGAGAAATTAATGCTCCGAACCATGTCTTTGGAGTTCAGAACATCAGATGAGTCTGCTTGGGGTGGAGAGCTTGGTACTCATTTTTAGCTACAACAGCTTTGTTTCTTGATTGACGTACCTTAGACTTGCTCTCGATGATTTTTAAACATTCTCGAGGCATTTTGTCTAAGAAGTTACCACCGGCAGCTGAGTTCAATGAATCTTGATCAATTGAGTTTAGGGCATTATAGAATGTATCGAGTTGATGCAATTCTGAAAACCTATGATAGGGCCATCCCTTAAAAGATTCATTGAAAACGATCCCCAAGCCTCATTAAAACGATCTCATCAAATTTTTGCTGAATCTTGTGATTCATTTTTGAAATTTGTCGTTTTGAGGAGGGGAAGAAGATTTGTTATAAATGTTGAAACAAGATCAACTCCCATGTTTCATCGACCGAGGGGTTCTTTTTCTAGCCATATCCGGGCTGCCTCCTTCGTAGAGAAAACGGGGAAAAGCATAAGTTTAACGACGTATTTGGTACGTTCAGGAATCTTCATGTAGAGTGATCTTGTTGAAATAACGGATGTGAGCATGTGGGGTTCTTCTTTATTCATTTCTCAAAAATATTGCTTGTTTGTTGGACAAGATTCAGAGACCATGCTTGATCTCAAAGTTATTCGCGGTGATTTCCGGAATAACTATCGCATCCTCGTACCCCTCGGTGGGTGCTTCGAGCAATTGCGCCATAGTACGATTATCAGCCATCGTAACTATGGGAGGATTATCAGGTTTCTCAAGATTGGATGATTCAACAGAAGTTTGTCGGACTTGTGGTTGTCGACGTCTACGGGCTTGAGATGATATATGTGAGCATGCACAATATAGTAAAATATAAAAAGAAAATTTACACTATTTTTTTTTTTTTTTGGCTTTTTCATGTTTATTCACAATGTATTTTAGACAATGAGATAAGACAACTTGAACCAAATAATCTACTTACTTCACGGTAGCTCTCAAAAAGATAAACGCACAGGTGAGCGGAGGAGTAGGAATAGCGCGAAGCTTATTTCTCCTTTCGGGTCGTAGTTCCTAGGAACAACCCTCCTTATACCCACTTTATAGTTTGTTTAACCTTTCAAGGTGAGCCGTTCGTCGTAAGAGACACAAATGGCAAGTTTTTAAATCTTTTGTTCGAGTTGGGAACCAACAAGTTCACCGGAAGTTATTATGATAATACCTCAGTTGAGAATATTATATTTTGGTATTTTACCAATTTGTGAATTTTATTTCTTTTTTTATGGACAATGTTTTTATATTTTTGGTTTTTTCTTTGGTTTTTTATCTGATAATTATACTAATAAAAGAAAATGAAAATTATTTTTTTGTATTTTTTATGTGTTTATAAAAGAAAATATTCACAGATTCAAACACAATTTGTCAAACGTACGATAATCGTTTTCACAGCCTCCCCGGCAACGGCGCCAAAAATTGATCCGTCCAAACCACACCTTAAAATATATATAATATATAATAAAATATAAAATATATATAGCAAGAATAGTCTAGAAACAGAATCAATAATACCGAGAAGTAGTATAGAGTGTTCCCGGGTCGTTTATCCCCAACGAGGCTGGACTGGAAAATCGATACAGTCGAAGAATTGAGTTTGAAGGAAGGAATGAGTTTGGGAAGTTGAAAAAGTCAAATTAAACAATAACGAACTAAATCGTTTAAGAAAAACCTAGAAATTACAAAATTAAACTAGAAAACGAGAGCCCGAATCCACCGGACAAAAAGGGGGAAAACCTAA
>BQNB010082200.1:0-29398 GCA_026074375.1 Tanacetum coccineum | reverse complement strand
GTATAAAACAAGCTAGTGAGAGTCCATAAGCCCATCCCTTTTTGGCTTATCATCCAAATATTAAGCTGTGGTATTTTGAGGGTAATTTCTTTTTGAGATTTTCTTAACTGTTTATATTTCTAAGTTAATTTTTATGAAAACAGGTTATAAAGTGGCTTAAATGAGAGCTTATATTAGCTTATGAAACATAAGTAAACACTTGAAGAGAATAAGAACTTAAAACAGATTTTAAGAAAATTTAAATTTCATTAACTTGAAAACATTACAAGGTTTAAAAGACAATAATTAAATATGACTTAAAACTAAAACTAGATGAGAAAACTAAAAACTACTTGCTAAAATGGCTACAATGAGCTCCTATTTATACTAAAAATGACTAAGTGCTTGCCCTCTCTTCAATCTTTGTCTTCTTCTAGTTGTGTTTCTTTGCTGAGACAGAAACACAAGTGTGTTTGTTGTGTGAGAGTGAGCCCCAAGTTAATCCTAGCCATTAAATTGCCTTTGTGCCCAAGTAGAATGATCAAGACCCTTGATTTTTGTTGTCCAATGAGGCATTAGGGGATTGCCATGGTGGCAAGAGGCCATGTGGGGGTGCGGAAGGGTGGTATAATGGGTTTTTGGCTGGTTGTGAACAATGGTCGAGGAGGGGGGGGGGGGGATGTTATAACAGGTATGTTTAAGTTGTCAGGGGTGAGTTTGGGGATTTGGCAAAATGAGTCCCTCATGTTATATGGGTATTTTGCACAATTCGTCCTTTAGGTATAAAGTTAAAAGTGAATTGGCAAAATTAGTCCTCCAAGGTTATAAGGGCTATTACATGTATGGTCCTTTTGTTATATAACTTTAGGGGTTTGGCATAAATGGCCCCCTAAAGTTATATATGGCATAATTACAACTTCAGTCCTTGTAGTATTTATCCTTGTTATACAACTTTAGGATTTGGCAAATTTGGTCCCTGAAGTTGTATTTTCTTTGACTTGATGACTTATTGGCTTTGACTTTGTCGGGGTTGACTTTGGCTTCGATTTGACTTTGGCTGTTCCATTCTATGCTCGGTTTTGTCTGTTTTTGCTTCATTTTTCGTCCTTTTGTCGGATATCCGTTTCCTGCACAATATAAGTGAAAACATATAAATACAATGTATTTTTGGTACGTTTTGGTTCATTTAAGTCCGATTTTAATGGTGAAAGGTATGTGTAATTAAACGCATACCAATCAACAAGAAGGTATAGATTATGATGAAACATACGCTTCGGTAGCTAGATTGGAGTCTATCCAAATATTTCTTGCTATTGCTTATGCAAACGATTTTAAATTATACCAAATGGATGTAAAAAGTACTTTTATAAATGGGTTTATAAACGAAGAGGTTTACGTTGGTCAACCACTGGGTTTTATTGATTTTGAAAAACCAAATTATGTTTATAAATTTAAAAAGGCTTTGTACGGTCTTAAGCAAGCTCTTAAGGCTTTATAGGATAGACTAAAAGCATTTTTACTAAAACGCGAGTATTCCATGGGAACGGTCGATAATACTCTTTTTACAAATAAATTTAAATAGCATCTTATCATTGTTTAAATATATGTGGATGACATTATATTTGGATCCACGTGTCAAAACTTGTGTGATGCTTTCGCAAAAATCATGAACGACGAGTTTAAAATGAGTATGATGGGGGAGTTGAACTTCTTCTTGGGTCTTCAAATAAAACAAATGGAAGACGGAATATTTCTCAATCAATCCAAGTATATCAAGGAGATGTTAAAGAAGTTCGGGTTGGAAGATTCCAAACCAACCAAGACGTCGATGTCGACAGAGATCAAGCTCTCCAAAGACGATGAAGCTGACTCCGTAGATAACACTAAATATCGAGGTATTATTGGTAGTTTACTTTATTTAACTACAAGTAGTCCTGATATTATGTTTAGTGTTTGCTTATGTGCGTGTTTTCAATAAAATTCTAAAACCACTCACTTAGAAGCCGTTAAGCGTATATTTAGATATATCAGGGGAACTACCCACTTAGGATTATGGTATCCGAAAGGAACCGGTATAAAAACTATAGTTTACGCCGACTCCAACCACGCGAGCGACTACGTTGATCGAGAGAGCACTAGTGGCGTTTGTACGTTCATGGGACGTTGTCTAACATCTTGGCTCTCTAAGAAACAAACGGCCCTTGCTATCTTCATGACTGAAGCCGAATACGTTTCCGCCAGAAAGGCGTGTCAACAAGCACTATGGATGAAACAAGCTCTCATCGACTATGACATACGACTCGACGACATTTTGAGTATGTGCGACAATAAAGGCGCAATCGACTTAAGTAAAAACCCCGTCCAACACTCTAAAACTAAACATATAGAAATTCGTCACCACTTCCTTCGCGACAACATCCAAAAGGGCAACATTTCAATCGAGAAAGTTGCATCCGAAGATAACTTAGCTGATATATTAACTAAGCCTTTAAAACGCGAACGATTTAATTATTCAAGATTAGGATTAGGAATGATGGAATATATCCCCGATGGTGAATCTCCATCCTCCTAAAAATGACCGTAAGCGAAAATCTAATGAAGAAATTAATCATTATACAAAGGATGTTAATTCTCATTACACGTTCCAATTACAAATTTCGAATCATGAACATTGATTGTGTCGTCGTGTAGGTTGGTATTTTAGTTATCAAGTTTTACATTTATATTTTGCCGACTTTACCTAGAACAACACTTTAACGGCCAGTATACCCAATCAGATGTAGCTTTGTTGGTAAGTAGGGTGTCGATCACTAAGAGCGAGAGCGTTAATCTTTTATTCTATCAATATTTTGTTTAACTAAATTAAGTCAATTTAAACTATGTTAATTCCAGTCTATTTTAAACCTATTGATATCCCATTAAATTTAATCCATTACACAACAATAATCTTTACCAATATGCTAGAAAATAAGAAGAAATCTTAGAGAGAGAAAGTAGAGATAGAAAACAAGAAAGGAAGATTAGCTTAGAGAATTGGTGGATTACAAGTGATAGAATGTAACCAACACCCTTCACCAAGTGTGGTGAAGGGATATTTATACCCATGCCTTGCTATCTTGGCACTTGGGCTTTCTAAACGGGCCATTGTGTTGATGATGTTTTATTACGTCTAAGTGTTCTAATGTTTTTGGCAATCACTTCAACGATATGATTTTAACTTCGGTTGTCGAATCTGAAATTCAATCACATACTCCTATATAACATATATAGATATTCCAATTGCAAAAATAAATATCACTCTCAATTTGGTAAAATCTCATACTATGATCTATTTTTGGAGACTCAGGGTCTCGGATCCACCATAGGGGAGATCCGCCACCTTTATTTTGGTGATCTGTGTATAATAAACAACGGGTACTTTATCAAATTTTAAACAATTTTAGGACACATTAATGCTTTTTAAAAACACCCATAGATGAACGATACAACAAACCCTAATCCAAAATATCAAATTTCGGCTATTGGAAAGTATAAAACAAAAAGGCAATCAACACATAAATTTAACATAAAATCTAATATTGCTAAGTGATTTTCATCCTATTTTCTCTTGATTCTGAGTCTAGGGCTTCGATTTTGCTCTAAACCAAATAATTTGGGGGTTTTGATTTTTCACATGATTTATGCACAATTTAGACTAGATTGTAGTAATGTATAACTATTTTGCTTCCCGTAGATAGTAGGATTGCATAATTGACTAGGTTAGTAAACATTAAATTTTGGCAAAACCCCAAATTATGTTTTTCAAACAAAATTCTCACGTATAGGTTTTTTCAAAACCAATGTTGGTTAACTTCATTATTAATACAACGTAAAAATGTTTTCATCATGCATTTCATCTCACGAATGTTCATACGAAGTGCACAAGTATTGTGCATTGTCGTTCCATTCGACTAGAGAAATATTAAACTTAGGAGTGCGTTAAGGTTTGCTTAATACTATTATTATTTTTATTTTTGTTCAAGTCAAGCAAACTGCACATCCACATTGTTTTCATATAGATACACACTTAGGTGATCATAAATACACGTCATTTCAATAATTGAGTCGTCTAAATTCCTTTTATAGATGAAATCATGCCATTATCAAATCAAGAGGACTACAAACGTACTAAAGTGTATAAACCCCGAATTCATCGTTCAAAACATATGGATGATGACATTAGGGAATCTTACCGTACTCTAAAGGAATGTATCATCCATGAAGGAAGATTCGTCACTCCATCCTTTATTGAACAAAACAATATGCCTCATTTTCAAGCAATAGGCCTTGAATCCTTTCTAACACTTGATGAGCCTATTTGTCCACGTTTTGTGACTGAATTTTACCACTCCCTTGAAGTCAAAAGAAGTAGGGACGACTATCCCTACATTGAATTCAAGCTTGGTACCTTCACTTTTCAACTAAGCCTCTCCATACTCTCAAGGATTTTTAATACTCCATTTGGAGGCTCTATCTTTTACACCCATGAGTGGTCTTTAATCTCTCTCGTCACTCACTTCAATAACCGCTTCTTTAGTCCTGAACCTGAGCTTGTCAAACAAGCTATCACCATTCCAGAACTACCAATCATTAACTTCAAAGAGATCCAAATACACTCTTACATGATGACCTTTGTCTAAAGGTAAAAGGGTGAGAACTCTTCATTCAAGAGAATGTATTTAGTGTTCTAGGTAATAGGGATCATATCAACGCATGCACCGCGTACATGCTCTACTACCTCAAAATTAAGAAGAAATTTAATCTCACTGCCATGATTCTTCTTCGAATGGAGGGCTTCAAGAAAAATACCTATGGTCGCATGCCTTATGCTATGCTCTTGATAAGACTCTTCAAACACATCCTCCAATCCAACCCTCAATCCATTGTTCCATTTTGTAGTTTCACGTATCATGAACGTGTAATGAATCCCTTGGATATTTCAAGGAAAACTATCAAAGACGAAGGAAAAAGAGCGGATCCTCCCTCATCCTCTTCATCATCCGATGAAAACAAAGAACCATCAATCTTGGAATTCTACGAGGAACTATATGATAGCGAGGACTTGACCGATGAACAAAAGGAGAAGATAGGGATGTTTAAGTGCTTGAACCGCTACTTTGACACCATCACCAAGTACTTAAAGAAACAAAAATGATTGAATGAATGCATGTTTTAGTTTTCTATGCTTGTTTTCTAATAATTTATGACTGTTATATTAGGATGATAACTTGCTGGATTATTGGATTATGTATGTTGACTTGTCTATGTTTAAGTTATGAATTATGATGTTTGCATGCTATTTGGTTTGAGTTTTGGCTGCAAAAACATATTATGGTCATATTTCAGGGTACCACGGATCCACCTATGGGAGATCCGTTCGTTGTTATGGTTGATCAGTGGGTTACCAGGCTAGGCGCCAAAATTCAAATTTTCTTAATTATTAACTTTTTCTACTTTATCTTATAATCATGCTATATGATCCTATGTGAGATTTTAAACCTTAGGATATATCATGCCTTCCATATAATCCAAGAACCATTATACAAAACACTTCACCACTTCCACCATATAATCATCACCCTCAACCTCAAATTTCTTTACATTTCTTGCAACTTTCTCTCATACACCTCACTAGTTCATCACCATGACTAGTTCATCCAAAACAAATTCACCCAACTTTAAAAGAAAAACCGCAAGAATGAGTGTCAAGTCTTTTACATATGTTAATCTTGAATCCTCAAGTGAGGAACACCAAAATGAAAGAACACCATCTCTACCTCTAAGAAAGAAATCACTTTCACCACCAAATGCACCATCAAAATCCACCTCTAGTAAGAGCACCTATCAAACCTCATCATCATCTTCAAGTGAGTCACCAATACCAACACATGTTGCTTCTCCACCTAAACTAAGATTTGTCATCCTAATGAAGCTTGAACCTCAAGAACTTCCACCACAAATTTTATCACCTCATGACCCATATGTGTCAATCGTAGATTATTGGCCACCGGGCCCTTCAAATCATTCGCCACCACCACGTGTCTCACACCCTCCTCCTAGATTTGAGAATCCGCCACCACCTCGTTTCTCACATTCACCGCCCGGATTTGAACATCCACAACCTCCAACTCTATTGTTTGTTAACATCAATAACAATGCACCTCAACTAGAAAACACTCAAACCTTACCACCAAATCTTGGTAATCAAGATTTTCCCAACCCTCCAAACAACATCTTGGATTTCATACATCCAAATGACATGCCTCACCTTCACAACATGTTTTGTCAATGTTGTAGTACCACTAGGCATGAAATCCACATGCTTTGGAACTGGGTCAACTACATGTTCTCCTACATCTGACACCACCTTGGATCTTCATCTAACCCACCATACTTTCCGCACTAACCACCTTGGTGTCTCTCCTCATCCTACGGATTATATGGGAAAATTGATATTTTATCCCAAGATTTAGAATTTTAGTTGGTTTAATTCTAGTTTACTTTAAGTCTAGTTATAGTCTTTTTAGTTTGTTTTGGCTAAATGCTCAAATTTATGTTATTTCCCTTATAATGGAATTAACATTATTAATTGTTATCTTGTGATGATTGGTGATTGTTTATTGCTTATATATGCGCATGTTTTGATGCTATATATATATTTGCTTGTCTACTAACTTTGTTTTGTAGCACACTTCCATAGCCCGATTCTTTTATACCTCAAGCAAGGGGGAGCATACACCGAGGGGGAGCATTTGCAAATTCGTCTTTAGTTTTACTTTGCATTCGTCACAGAGTTACTTAGCATTCGTTAAAATACGATTTGCAAGCCGCTCCTCTACAACACTTTTTGCTTCGACAAAAGGGGGAGAAGATATGTAAACTCAACCACTAATTACTTATTTAGTAACTTTTAGTACATATGAGTTTATATTTTGTCATCATCAAAAAGGGGGAGATTGTTAATACAAATATTCGCGTAAAAACGATATTTATATTTAATGATCTTCATGTTTTGATAATAACAAATATAATTTCATACTACGTAAAAGTTTACGTAAACAAGTTATTTAGTCGTAAGTTTACTTGACGACGTCAAATCACTTAAGGTATGAATATGACATTATTAAACGTAGTTAATGATCAAAGAAAAATATTTTCTATAAACTTAATCATTTGCATAAACTTTTTCTAATCAAATGATTTCAAGTAAACACATGATTAATTATAAGCTAGTTATATTAATCAATAAGACAAAATAAGATTAACCATAAGTGGAAACAATCTTTCCAAATCTAGAAAATCTTTCTTTATTTATGTTAAGAAATATATTTTTCTTCTAGAAGAATCTAATAAATATAATTTTTAAGTACATAAGAATATTTTGTTAAGATTTAGGGTTAATCACAAAATGACAAAATCTGTCCCAGCTGCAACCTATAGATCCAGCAAAACCAAAGATGGATCCAGGTGATGGTGGATCTGTGGATCCGGTCCAGCTGTTAGGACTAGATTTTGAATTTCAAATGTTAGGTATAAATACCAACCTCATATCTTCACTTTAGACAACCCTTTACAATATTTTTCTTTCTAGTTTTTTTATTTTCATATATTCTTTGATCATTATACTTTTTTCATAATCCATTACAAGTGATCAAATCATTCCACTCTTTAGTGAAGAACACTAACGAAGACATCAAGCTTCAAGTGTTATTTAGTGTAGTTGTGTCATCACTTTTGTGATATTTATCTATCTTCAATCTCTTGTGTTGTGTATATCATATGTGTATGATAGGTTAGTATTTTAGGCCTTAAAATACGTAGTATGTTAGATTGGTTCTATCTCTAAGTAAAACTCGGTATTTAGCTTTGTACTAAAAAAAGTGTAAGCGATGTGTATGGTTTTCTCCTCCTAAAGGGAGCTTGTTGACATAGTGAAGAAAACTCTCAAGTTGGGTACTTGGGGAGTGGAGTAGGGCGAAGAGGAGCTTTGTAGCCAAACCACTATAAATCATTGTGTCATCGGTTTGATCTTTCTTCTCTTTACTTATTTATATTCTGCATTCACTTATTCATTTATTACGTCTCTATCATATACACTTGTGTATATCTCTTGATTTCACATAAGTAGACAATCTAAGTATTAATTATTAAAACGGTAAAACTATTCAACACCCTTTCTAGTTTCCACACCATACTTTAGTTCTTGCTTTATATAGACAAGAGTTTTCATAAGCCTGATGTATGAGTTTGTCTAATTCATGTAATTGAAACATCCTCTTCTCACCAGCAGCGATGAGATCTGGATTACAGTTTTTAAGTGCCCAATATGCACGGTGTTCAATTTCAAACGGTAAATGGCAGTTTTTACCGTATATAAGCTTGTAAGGAGTAGTTCCCATAGGTGTTTTGTAAGCGTTTCTAAAGGCCCACAGAGCATCATCGAGTTTTCTTGACCATATAGCGGGATTATCTTTTATAGTCTTTTCAAGAATTCTTTTTAAGGCTCTGTTTGTATTTTCAACTTGACCACTTATTTGAGGATGGTAGGATGTGGAAAATCGATGGTTTACACCATATCATTTCATAGTTTTTTCCATGATTTTATTACAGAAATGGGCACCTCGGTTGCTTGCGAGAGCTTTGGGCATTCCAAAACGCAAAATAATTTTTTCAAAAATGAAATAACAACTCTGGCATTGTTAATTGGTAAGGCTTGAGCTTCGGCCCATTTAGATACATAGTCGACAACAACTAGGATATATTCAAATTTGTAAGATTTAGGAAAAGGTCCCATGAAGTCAGTACCCCAGATGTCAATATTGAATATATCCTAGATACTGACTTCATGGGACCTTTTTTGGATATATTCACAATTAGGGGTTGCTTGTAAGATTTGCAAGTAAAAACACTTTCACCCCAAAAAACTAGAAATATATTCAACTAGATACTTTCACCCCATCTCTTTCACCCCATCTACTTTCACCCCATCTATTTTGCAAGTAAAACTCTTAAATCTTGACTTCACAATTAGGGCATTTTATCTCGTTTGGATATATTTCTAGTTTTTTGGCACGCTTCACATAGGCGTACTAGAGTATGAGCTTCTTTGATGATTGTTGGCCAGTAAAAGCCTGAATCTAGGACATTTTTTCGCGGTTGTTGATGGTCCATAATGTCCACCGGTAGGTCCATGGTGACATTGTTCTAAGATAGTACGAGTTTCTGGTCTAGAGACACATTGTCTAATCATACCGTCGGAACATACTTTGAAAAGATAGGGTTCTTCCCAAAAGTAGTTTTTGAGGTTAGAGAAGAATTTGTTCTTTTATTGGTACGTCATTCCTTTAGGTATAATATCACCTACCAAATAGTTTGCAAAGTCTGCGAACCATGGTGTTTCTCTGGTGCTTATTTCCATAAGGGTTTTCTAGAGAAATTATCGTCAATTTCATCGCTATGACTTGTCTCATCAATTTCAATTCATGATAAGTGATCGGTGACAACATTTTTGGTACCTTTTTTGTGTTTTATTTCTATATTAAATTCTTGTAGTAATAGTATCCAACGCATAAGACGTGGCTTTGCATCTTGTTTCTTGAAAAGGTGTCTTAAGGCTGAGTGATCGGTGTAGACATTTGTTTTGGATAACATCAGATATGGTCGAAATTTATCAAATGCAAAGACTACATCCATGAGATCTTTTTCTATAACAATATAATTTTGCCAAGCTGTATTGAGAGTTTTACTTGCAAAATAGATGGGGTGAAAGTGTTTTTCATCTTTTTGTCCTAAGACTGCTCTAATTGCGAAATCGATTACATCACACATTAGCTCAAATGGAAGATTCCAATTTGGACTCATGATTACAGGTGTGCATGTGAGTTTCTCTTTTAAGGAATTGAATGCTTTATGACATTTATCATTGAATTCGAATGGAGTATCTTTTTCAAACAACTTGGTTAAAGGACATGCTATTTTCGAAAAGTCTTTAATGAAACGTCGGTAAAAACCGGCATGTCCTAGAAAACTTCTAATGCCTTTAACATCAATGAGGGGTGGAAGTTTAGAGATTACGTCGATTTTGGCTTTGTCAATTTCAAGGCCTGCTCCAAACACTTTGTGTCCAAGAACGATTCCTTCTTTTACCATGAAATGACATTTTTCCCAGTTAAGGACAAGATTTGCATCCTTACAACGTTGAAGCATTTTATAGAGATTGTGAAGACAATTATCGAAAGAGTTTCCAAAGACGGAAAATTCATCCATGAATACTTCTACAAATTCTTCGATCATGCCATGAAAAATAGCCAACATGCATCTTTGAAATGTTGCTGGTGCATTACTTAAACCAAAAGGCATTCACCTGTACGTGTATGTTTCGAAAGGGCATGTGAACGTGGTTTTCTCTTGATCCATAGGATCGATTGGTATTTGAAAATATCCAAAAAAACCATCGAGGAAACATAAGTATTTATTTCCTGCGATTCTTTCTAACATTTGATCCATGAAAGGCAATGTGAAGTGATCTTTTGCTGTTGCTTCATTAAGTTTACGATAATCGATGCATACTCGCCAACCCGTAACGGTTCTCATTGGAACAAGTTCATCTTTTTCGTTAGTGACTACTGTTATACCTCCTTTTTTGGGTAAATAGTGGATAAGGCTTACCCAAGGGCTATCGGCGATTGGATATATAATTCTGGAATCAAGAAGTTTTACGATTTCTTTTTTAACAACTTCTTGCATATTTGGATTTAATCTTCTTTGTTTTTGAACAACTGGTTTCTTTTCATCTAAGAGTTGTATTTTATGTTTACAGAAAGACGGACAAGTACCAAGAATATTTGTGGTCTTCTAAGCAAGTGCTTGCTTGTGTCTTTTAAGAATAGAGACTAGTTTCTCCTTGTTTTGTTCAGAAAGCCGAGACGATATGATCACATGAAGAAAAGAGGGTTCTTCCAAGAATGCATATTCTAAGTGATCTGGAAGAGGTTTGAGTTTAAGATCCCTAGGAGGCTCATCGATAGATTTCCTTATTTAATATTCGATATCGAAGGTGATTTTTTTGAATGGTATTTGTTCTTCAACTGGTTCTGTTTTAATATCTTCTTCGATAGTCATTGCCATAAATTCATCGAATTCAGCAAAGAGTTTTTCTTCGAGAGGATTTCCCTCGATGGAATAAAGAATCGAGCTTCCTTCATCGAGAAGGTCATCGAAATATTCTTCTAATATTTCGTCAATGACATCAATGCTAAAACATGTATCATCGTTAGAATAGGAATGTTCATCACAAAATCGATATGAAAGATGATACGTTCGATACCAACTCTAAGTTTGAGTTGTTTTTGTTTAACGTGAATTACTCGTCAGCGGTATGTAGGAAAGGTCTTCCTAAGATAAGAGGAACTTTACTATCTTCTTCCATTTCAAGAATAATGAAATCTACGGGGAAAGTGAATTTACCAACTTCGACTAGCATATTCTCAGCTATTCCAATAGGGTATTGGAATGATCGGTCGACTAATATTACGCTCACTTTAGTTGGTTTAAGAGTTTCGAGAGATAATTTTGCATTTAGAGAATATGGCATAAGGTTGATGCTAGCGCCAAGATCGGCCAGAGCATTGCAAGAGAAGGCTTTGTCAAAGGTACAGGGGATAAGGAAACTTTCGGGGTCTCCGAGTTTGGGTGGAACTTTGTTTTGAATCATAGCGAAACTTTTATCGCTAAGAAAAGAGGATGAGATTTTTTCGAGTTTATGCTTGTTGCTAATGAGTTCTTTGAGAAATTTGCCATAGTTGGGCATTCCGGCTAATACGTCGACAAGAGGTACGTTGATTTGAACGGCATGAATCATATCGAGGAATTTTTCGTATTGAGCTCCCATTTTCTCTTTTCAAAGGCGTTGAGGATATGGGATTTTTGGTTTATACGGTTTGGGTATAGGTGTTTCTTTGACAGATTTTTGAGTTTCCAGTTGAGATGTCGGTGTTGCTTCTTCGTTTTCATCACCACTATCGAAATTAATAGGATTTTAGGAATCATTTAGAATAACAGGGGGGTCGTAGGATTTACCACGTCGTGTAAATACGGCATTTACGTGCTCATTTTGAGCTTGAGGCGGTTGGTATGGTTTAGATGGGTTACCTTTGGGGTTTGGTTGAGTGTTACTTGGAAGTGATCCAGAAGGTCGAGCAGATTGCTTGTCAGCAAGTCGGTCAAATTTTGCTTCCAAATGTAGGATTAGGGCTTGAGTGTTTTTGGTTGTTGTTTCAAGTTTGGTTTTAAGATCCATGAATGTTTCTTTAATAAAAGCATTTGTTGAATGTTGAGCTTTTATGAAATCGCTTAGTTGTTTTTGAAGGTCAGATTTTTCTTTGGAGTTGGGTCGATAATAGTCTCGATTCTAATCGTTTCGTCCGCTTGAACGCCAATTATCGTGATTTGAGTCTCGGTTGCGGTAATCATTGTAAAAACGTGTGTGTAGGAAGGTTTGCATAATTTTTTCTTCTTCTTCACGAGACATAGGTGTGTCATCATCGTTATAATCAGGGGTCGAGTGGTTTGAACGAGATTGGATTTCTTTGTACTGAGCATCCATTTTCATGGTCATGGCATCCATCTTTGCCATAATTTTGTCAGTATCAGAGTTACTGCTGCCCTCATCGGCGAAAGCTACAGTTTTACGAATGATTTCTTTGGGTTTTTGATTTTTAGCCCAATCAAGTTTAAGTAAGACTTTGTCTTCGAGAAGTTGATAGGCTTGATTTGGTGTTTTGTAAAGGAATATGCCACCAGCTGCGGCATTAAGAACTTCTTGGGTTGTTTCGTTAAGGTCGTGATAAAAGATTTTTATGATATTGCCTTTGGCGAGATTGTGTCCGTGACAATTTCTCAGCATGTCTTTCATACGAAGCCAATAATCGGTTAGAATTTCGTTTTCATGTTGGGAAAATAAAATGCTCGGATTTCTCTAAGGAGTCGATCGAATAAGGCTAGGGGAAAGAATCAGCTAATAAAGGCAGTTCGAAGTTCATCCCAGGATTCAATGGTTCCTTCGTTGAGTTCATCCAACCAATTTTTTGCTTCACCCGTGAGTGATAAGGGAAACATCATTAGTCGGCGGCTTCATTTTTGGTTTCTCTATATTTGAATATATCACATACACCGAGAAATTCATGAATGCGTTTATGAGGATCGGTTTTAATTCTACCATCGAATTGGTTCCCCTTGACGAGGGTCAAGTGGTTAGCTTTAATGGCGAATTTGTTTGCGATTTCAGGAATGGTGATTGCATGACTGGGAGTCGGGGCGACTACTCGGTCGGCTGCCCACATGGGTTCATCATCCATAGGATTAAAATTTTCAGTAAGAAGTATAAGAAAGTGAAGGAAATGATTGATATCAAGAACAGGTGGGTAGATTATTCATGGGTGTTCTGGTCGTACGTCCCTTCATTCGATTGGGACTCTCCTGTTTCGTCGACGAAGTCTACGATTAAGAGTTCGTTCAGGTTCAGCTAATGGTTTGATAATTCCAGAATTAGAAGCACGTGTATGCATCCAACGGGAATTGTTTTAATTTTGAGAACTTTTTTAGGAAAAAAACATTTGACTGTAGAAAGTGCAGTGCACTTTCTACAACGAAAGCTACAGAAAGCGAGAGGAATGATTTTTTTCTTTTTGGAAAGTAAAGTAAATACGAATAATATTTGTTTTAAATACTAAGAAACGATTATAGAACAATTTAAAATCCCTAGCAGCGGCGCCAAAAACTTTGATGTGTTGTAAAAGCTTTAAATTTATAAAACTGATTTCACTGACTTCAAAACCAACACATGGGTAAAGTATAACCCACGTATGTAGTATAATATTTCAGGTAAGACCAGGTCGTCCACATGGATTTGATTATGTTCGTATAATCGGAAGGATTTAAGATAAATAATAAAACATAATAGATAATGGATGGAATCAATAATAAAGTGATATGACTACTCGGACAGCTTCATATAATTCAGTAGCAATGGTAATAATTACGATCTTCGGTTTTTAAGCTTAACTTATAAAGAGGTTTTCTCGTCAGAAAACGTTTTCACAAATTAATGGTTTTAACTCAAGATTTATATTAGTTTAACTTAATCAAGTGTGTCACTCACTTAATCTAATTACTATTATATTAAATCCATTTTGTTTATCAGATAGCATAAGCAGATTTCTCCAACCAAATGATAAAGATTATAGACAGATCTTTAAAACTATATAGTTCACAACGAGTCTTTTGACCTATACCTTTGTGAGTATATAGTCAAAGTTGATAAACAAAGTTGACAAGATTAAACACGATAGGATTTCAACATAAACTTAAGATTAGCAAGATCGCAATAATACCAAATGCTTCTTTATTATATTAATATATCCGAGTAGTCATAAGAGGTTTAGCCTCTCATGGCTACGAAGTTCATAATAACAAAGTAATTAGGGAAATGAAATACATACGAGATTCAGATAGGTAAGGGATCACAGGGTAACCCGATTACAAGTATCAAATCCTAATTTAACAACCCGTAATATACTAAATCTAATTAAACCAGTCTTCTTGATGTTCGTTTCATCATGGTCTTGTTCTTGAAACACCAAGGAAGGGTATATTAATGTTGAGGATCAGATTTGAGAAGTGTGTGTTTTGTGTTTGTAAGAGATATCTCCAAATGGCCAAATTTCGTCTCTATTTATAAGCCATAAAAGGGGTGAAGTACGACGTACTTAATAATAAGTACGACATACTTTGCCTTATGTTGGTTCCAAATCATTAATGCTAGGATGAAGTACGGCGTACTTATATAAAAGTGCGGCCTACTTCTAGTATTTACTACTTCATTTATTTTAAGTTGAAGTACAGCGTACTTGGGGAGAAGTGCGGCGTACTTGGTCATGATTTTGGTCTTTATTCTTTATTTTCATCTAGCTAATCATCCGTAAGGTGTAAACAGTTGTATCTTGGATACGTTTGAGCTTAGACTATCTTCAAGTGAACCTGCACACATTTCATGATATTAAGTATCAAAAGTTCACGAGAAGTGATAAAATATATATAAATAACGCTGTCGAAAACATGTATAATTAAGGTGTTATCAGCTTTGAAGGTGTTTCTTGAGTCTAAAAGTATCTACTTTAAATCTACTTTCCAACCCCACTGATTTCAAGAGTTAAGATGAAGTTTTTTGGTAAGTCAAAACATAGTTTGGTACAGGTATGTAAATCTGGAAATGATGGACAGATTTTGTAAGTCAAGTTCAAGAATTCATAACTAAATCATAATATGGTAATTTTACAAGATTCCACCTCTCAAAGTTAGATATGGGTCTTAGCTTCACAAAAATGTAAGCCTCTTAAAATATGGACTAATTTTGGGCATGCATTGAGTCAAATTGTTAAGAGTAGTCAAAACAGTCCAGTTTCTAGTTTTGGCCAAGTGTCGTGTTTTGGGTGTAGATCACTCGTACTTGCATATGAAGCTCTAAAATCGATCGAGAACTGAATTATAATGTGGAATTGATATCATCTGAAACCTACAGACCACGTTTGCGACAACTGGCAAATTTTAGATTTTTATTTTTGCGATTTTACGTACTATTTTTACTTTTTACGGTTGTGTGATTTAATTTACGTGAAACCGGGAAGTTATCCCGCGAATAACTGAAAAATATCACTGGACGTGTTTCGGATTTTAAATAAATGTAGTCTCTTTATGACTAACACGTTACGACTTAACAGACATATTTACATATTTTTATTGTTATTTAGACGTCGCGTGTTTTTAATTTTTACGAGTTACGTAATCGTTATCAGGACTTTTACTTGTGCATGTGCATGCATACCTCCTAGATACATATCTGGGTACCACCTTGATATCAAAATTCAAATTTGAGATGCTTTTAGTCCCCCCTTGTCCTCCTTGTTGCGTCCGCACCCCACAACCCCAACACCTTCACCATTTTTCTTGCTATGTTGTTCCCTTTGGTACTAGTCCTAGCCCCTTATTTCTCTAATCCTTTTGTCATGACCAAGAATTGAACCTCACAACTTTGGATTTCATGTGGAAAGGTCTAGATAAATGACCACATTCATCCTCCCATTCATTTATTTATCATCTCATTTTACACATACACAAAACACACACTAGAAAATTCTCTCTTTTCTTCCTTTCTTTCTTGTTCGACCGAATCCACAAACACACACACACATAATTTGTGTTTGTTTTCCGTGTTCTCAAATATTATTTATTGTGTTCCTAGTGGTTTGTTTATGATTGTTTTTTATTCAAGATTATATTCGGGTTATATTCAAGATCATTTTGGGTTAAAATCCATCCTTTTTCTAAACTTTGTAAGCCATTCATCTTCCTTTCTTTTCATACATATTTATAAGTTTTCATCCATGTACACATCTCTTGTTCTTTCAAAAACATCATCACCCATGTTTGTGTAAACGATTTTTACAAGAAACTAACAAAAATAAAAAGGGTTGTACAACTTAATTGTGTTTTTGAGTTTATTTTTAATATTGTTGTACTTTTAGGTTAAAAATGTGATTAGGAGTGTTAAAAGTAGTTCTTGATGATATTGTAACAATCGGCAGAAGGGATTAGGTATTCTTGAAGTTGTTGAGTGTTGGTAACAATCGGTGGAAGGGATATAGGCTAGTAATGAAGTTGTGATGTTTGCGGCTAAAAATACAATGTAGTTTTATTATAAATACTTGATTTCCAAATTTGTATGAAATAAAACGAGTTGTTAATAACAATTTAAAATTTTGAGAGTCTGATGAGGTGTCATTTTATACACTATTTCGGGGTCATTTAACCCCCTAAATCATGCAAATATGCCCAGATTATGTGCTTAATCGTTTGTCTTTAGGTTTTTAGCACATGGATGGCATTTGCAGGAAATACACGTGACTTGGGCTCATTTGGAGAAGAAACGGACAAGATTACGGACCTACACCAAATCTCTTGATGAATTATGCATACAGCGCGTGGAGACGGCGTCGCAAGCATAAAGCGACGCCGTCAAAATCTATCTGGTTGATTCCTCTTATTATTTCCACATGCATTTAATATACTCTTATGGGGCCTTGTAATAGGTCCTCCTAACTACCTTACTGGCGATCCCTAACGGAATATTAAATAGACGGCGGGTTCGTGTAATCCGTTCATGACCTAGGAAATACTTACACAGATCATCACAAGTGTGACAAGGCAACAGATCTAGGAGAAGCAATCTAAGAAGTAGTGTATGATTAGGTAAATACATCTTTTTATCATAAAGTTATCACCAGTAGTTTAGATTATATTTAGTTTAATTAGCTAAAACAAACTAACCTCTCAAACCATGATATTTACCTGCTTTCTTATAAATATAAAAACACAAAAAGAATCTTCTCTCAACCCCTTAGAATTCTGTTAGACCATGTTCGAGCCTTCCTAACCTATTCCTCTAGAGAACGATAACAACCCCCGAGTCTTGCCTATACTACACTGCAATGATTAGGTACAGTGCCTAGGGGATTGTAAACTTCATGTGAAGTCTTCGCAACCCTCACATCAAGTTTTTGTCACCGCTGCCAGGGAATAGTTAGGTTTCGATCATTGTTTAATTGAGTTCTACTCGCTTGATCCCTATCAAGTGAGAATTTTAATTCCTGTATATTAGCTTTCTTGTAGTCTATCTTTTCTTTATGTTATTTGTTTCGTAATCCATTCTTGTCAACCACCATGGGAGACGCGAATCCTATCCGTACTCTTAGAGATTACTCCAAACCTAGCCACGAGGGCTACAGGAATACCATTGAGCTCCCCGTAGGGAACAATGTGGTACCTCTTTGATACGACACCATCCGGTTGGTGCAAAACGGATGCTCATTCCACGGACTTTGGTCCAAGGATCCAAACCAACACCTCAAGTATTTCTTAAAACTTGTAGACTCACTTGACCTTGACGGTGAAAACAGGGAAAGAACGCGTCTGCGTTTATTTTAATTTTCCTTTTGTGATCAAGCTAGCAACTGGCTTGAACGTCTTCTAGCAGGATCGATCACCACATGGGAGGATCTTACTACTCGTTTCCTTGCTCAATTCTTTCCACCGGGAAGGACCTCAAAACTCCGCAACGATATCCTGATATTCCAACAACATCAAGGATAATCTCTCTCAGAAGCATGGACTCGTTTCAATGACTTACTCCAAAAAGTCCCTCATCATGGCATCGATCGTTGGCTTCAAATTCAAATTTTTTATAATCATGTCTCCTTTCATCTTAAGTGCGAGATTGACCGCGTCGCCGGCGGCAAACTCCGCGATAAGAATGCCGACGAATCTTGGGAAATCATTAAGGACCTCGCCCTCTATGACCATGAGGGCTGGAATGACTCAAAAGAATTCGTCAAGCCGGTCAAGGCAAACTCTTTGCTTCAAGATGTCCCGAGTACATCCGACCACCGCCTCATCGAGCTCGAAAATCAAGTGCAAACGCTTGATGGAAGCCCATCTTGCTCCGATGCAACCTACTCAAGTGAACAAAATCACTTCTTTATTGAGATCTGCAGTGGTCCCCACGACACTCAGTATCGCATGGAAAATCCCGAACAAGCCTTTGTTAATTATGCATCCTCGAGAACCGACGGGACGAGAAGTAGGCAGTTCTCTAGAACCAAGGACCAAGAAACTTTAACGAAGCCGCCAATACTTGGAAGGGAAAGCCAAACTTTAAATGAGCACACGCCCAAACATTTACCAGCCCACAGAACGGCTCGTTCTCCATCTACTCGTCTAATTACCAAACGAAGCTTGAGAAGGCACTAATTGATTTTGACTCTCATCAAGAGAAAAGACTATCCAGCCTAAGGACTCAACTTGTACAACAGCAAGACGACATGATTAGTAAAATTAATCTATTGTAGAAAACCATTTCTGAAAAGCTTGATGACACTCCCATTCGTAACACTGCAGGAAACCCCGCATCTCAAATGAATTTCACGTCTACTAATGACCCCATAAGAGAGGAGCTTCGAGGCAACAGAATCAAAAGCCTATCAAAGTTACTCTCCCCAAAATATCTGTCTCAGTCATCCTTAGCAGAACAAAATAGAAACCCTTCATCCCCAAAACGTGTTCACTTCGTTAATTCAATTGTTATTCTATATAAGGAAGATAAAGCTTAGGAAGAGGGAAATGTAAAGACCAGTACCACCAAGTACGAGGATCACGAGATGACTGTGGAAAGCGAAGAGGAGTCCGAGGAAGAAACTAAAGATGAAATCGAAGAAAAAGAGGAAGATAGCCCGAAAAACTTTAACACTTTCCCTACTATGAAAGAATTAAGGTACCACGAATGGCTCTTGAAAAAACCTTGACCTCCATGGGTAAAGGCCAAGGTTAGAACCAGGAACTTGAATAACGTTAAATTTTCTTGCATGATTGGCCACTTCGACAAGAAGCAAGCCTATTTAGATATGGAATCACCAATCAATGTAATGTTTAGGCTTCATTATAATTGGATCATGAACAAAAGGTTGGGGCCAAGAAGGAAACCATCAAACCCTAGGAAAATCTACAATTTTGTGGGGAAAGTCAAGGGGCTAAAAGTTTTTGTTGGGAACCTCACCTATGAATGTGACTTCATGGTGCTTAAGGATGCCACTAGTGTCATTGATCATGATCTAGGGTCAGTTGTTTTCGGAAAACCATTCGTAGAAGCAACCAGGCTCGTTTACGACATGGAGGAAGGGACAATCACGTTTGAAAAAGATAAGGAGAAGATCGTGTTTAAAATGCCCCACAAGATGGAAATGTTCAAACACATTGATTTTACGGACATAAAAACCGATCGCATACCTCCTTTTGTCATAGAAAGTGACGATGACAGCAGCAGAAAAACCCACTACTCTGATAGCTTAGATTTGGGAACCAAATACAAACATGATGAAAATGTGTGCAGATCCATTCAGAGATTGATAGCCATGAAGGCCAAGAGAAACAAAGGAGAAGTCACGTAAGGACGTATGACTTCGAGTCTAGCTACAAGACTCATAAACAAAGAAAAATACTTCTTGGGAGGCAACCCAATATTTACTTTCCCGCATTTAGGAGTGTCTTGTGTTTTATTCTTTATTGTTTGTTTTATAATGTTTGAATCATTTTGTAATCATGCTTTGTTTGTTTGTAACTTCGTCTTATTTACAATCAAAGGTATTTTGCACAAAATAAGTGTAGGGGAATATATCCGATTTTTAAGAACCAATTCAAACATTTAAAATAAATTGTTTAGATTAATTCGCGTCAGTTTCGAGTCATATGATTGTGTTGACTAATCCCAGGTTTCATGCAGTAATTTTTATAGGAAATAACTTATATAATTGAGTGCAGGAATTTTTTCAAAGAAAATGAAAAGAAAATTTCTCTCAGAGCCTAGAGACAGCGTCAGGATTCATCCTGACGGCGTCGTGAGCCCAGCTACAAGGAAATTTGAAAATTTACAAGTATTTTTGAAAAATTGTTTGCACAACATTTAAAATTTGTTATTCTTTTTATAAACCTGCATAAACCTATAATTACATTATCACTCTCATCCTATCTTTACTGCTTTCATAGAGTCAAACCCTAAACTCTCATTGTATTTATATCTATCCCGCCGATTTTATGCTTGGTGTAGTTGTCTTTGTCTTTGATTACAGGTTATATTTGATAAGAAGAAGCTTGGAAGTTCTTAGGAAGTTCCATTCGACGATTCTTAGAGGATGATTTAACCAATTATCTCATGTTTCTTCTCCATTATTGAGCAAACCAGGGGAGTACTAGTTTCTTTTACTTGTTTTCTTTTCTCTTTATTCGTTTTTACGGGCACTTCTAAAGAACATTGGGGACAATGTTCAACTTAAGTGTAAGGGGAAAATAAGCCTTAGAAACTATTCCTTCAATTGTCATTCGCTTGTTCCTTAAAATGATGGGTAATATATCGAGACATAGCGTAAAAGGTAATTTTGACCCAAATTTAAATTTTTTTATAACTCATACCGGCGAAAACCGAGTAGTATTAGCGTCTCATGGATAGGAATGTATATGACTAGCACAAAAAAACCCTTAAAATTCCACCTCAAAAATGTGAGGTTCGCCTTTAGATCTTTAGGAATTCGGGTATCAATTTTCGATACCAAAGATAATTTATACCTTTAGCTTTCTCCAGTTAAGGTTCGAATGCAGTCATATGTGTCTATTCTGTCGTTACGAATGTGTACGTATGGTCTTTGTCTCCTTTTCTAGAGCATTGGTATCGGTATTAAATTATATGAGTGTAGCGGTAGTATATTAAATTCTAGAACTTGTTTTTGTGATGCATCCCGAGACCGCATAGTAAGTATTAGGATTTGCTAGAAAAGAGGCACTAGGATTAACCCATGTTTTAAACGTGTAATTGTTATTATGGTCATATCGACTATATAACTATCCCACACCCTTGCCATGCACTCATTTTTAGTGCAGGATACCCCTAGTACAACCCTCCGAGCCTATCTTTTTTCACGGTTCTAGTAATTTTCTGGTTAAGCCAGACTATTAATGAAGAGCATTGTCACATTTGAACCAATTGTTACACCCAAATCACCTTAGCCTACCTTATATGTACTCACCTTTAGTACATTATTGTTTTAACCCAAGTTAATTATTAAGTACACGGTTGCTAAGTTCTTATCCTTGTAAATACTGTTTTGGGACGACTGGGATTCATGGTAGTATTCATCTTATGAAGAATTATGGTAGAAGTAATTTATTACCCCCAATAGATCTCAATAAGCTCCATGTTATGTTGATGCACCTTAATTCAGTTCATTAGTTAGATTGTAAATATTGAGTATATAAAAGTTCAAGTGTAGGGGTGTATCTATAAACCCCCATGATGTATTATATGTTTAAGAAATGGCAGGGTAAAAGTGTACCAAAAAATATATATATATAAAAAAGAGTAAAAAAATGTACGGACTACCATTTGTTTATGTTTATGTTTATCATAGAGTTAAGAAAAGAAAAATAAAGAGATGGATGTGGAGTTTTGTAGAGTTTGTATATCTTGTCCGAGTCTTTGGCTTAGCAACCAAACCAGTGTGTGTTCTTATAAATAATTAGCTAACCATTCCATTCTAAATTCAGCCAAAAGTCACTCCCCAAATGTATCTCATCCATTTCTGTTTCTGTTAATGTTATCTTACACCTACACCCCACAACCTTTTAAAAGACCTCTTCGATAGTAATGATTAATACTTGCGCACAACCCGTAAGAGGTTATTTTTTTTTTTGATACCTATACAATGGCCTATTGGTAATTTGTATGCTATGACAGTTAATGAGTGTTTAATTTTCTATTTCCCATAGTTGTTATAATTTATTATACACCCGAGTGAAAGAGAAAATCCCAAACACTTATGTGAGGTGCTAGTTTATGCTTTTCGTGCTTTTAATTACAAGGTCTAGAAGGTTTTGTTGTAAAATGCTTTTAAAGAGTAGGTTAAATGGCCCCAATATTACTATATTGTCTAGGTAGAAAAGGCCATTTGCTTGAGGACAAGAAAATCCCAAGTGTAGGGGTATTTAATGAGGTGTCATTTTATACACTATTTCAAGGTCATTTAACCCTTTAAATCATGCAAATATGCTTAGATTATGTGCTTAATCGTTTGTTTTCAAGTTTTTAGCACTTGGATGACATTTGGAGGAAATACACGTGACTTGGGCTCATTTGTCGTAGCACGGACAAGACTACGACACTACACCGAAATCACTGAAGAATTGTGCATACAGCGCGTAGAGACGGCATCGCAGGCATAAACCGACGCCGTCATGATCTATCTAGTAACGGCGTTAGAAAATTAACGATGACATCAGGACGTAACCGACTTAAATCAGACCTAGAAGATTCTATCTTGTGACGGCGTCGCGACCATAACTGGACGTCATCGTGATGATTCTCTATAATAAAAAAAACCCGAAATTACGCTCGTGTAGTATTTTTTTCCGCTTGCGGGGTTTGACAGATTGGTAGTCAGAGCAGGTTATAGAGAAGGATGGCTTTGGCCCTAGACATAACCTAGGAGTCCCTCATATAGTTGCATCTTAGGGCTTAAGTGTATATGTACGTATCTACTATATTTTCTCGTTACTTAAAAGATTTAATTTTCCTATTTTTGCATTACTGATATATAATATGATATAATATGCATATACTTTTCATTATGGGGAATTTAATAATATATACCCTTCTTTGTGCTATTTTAGTCATGTCTCCTCCAGCTCGTGCATCTCGTGCTAAGTTTCATTGGGGAATCGCCTTCGCAACTGGATGCAAGCGTTTTACCGATCCAAAGTCAAAGCTTAGGACGAAGCATACGAACCATAGAGTTAGAATACCAAAAGGATTGTATCCGTGTCGTATTGAAGAGAAGTTGACCAAGAAACAAGTAGGAGGAGAATGGATCATAGAAAGGAAGATGACGATGATTTCAAAAGATGGAGAAATCTCTGAATTCCATGAGTACCACTCATCTGGAGAGGAAGAACCAACTGAACTACCAAGAGCTTTAAATAAGTATGGATTTGTTGATCTTCCAGAACTCCAAATGAATGAATTTGCTCCGCATCGACTACCCCAACGAGAAGGCAACATGAACGGTTGGTTGATTGAGGATGAGGAGGAGCCTCTTGAGCATGAAGTATCAGATAAAAGGGTAGACTCGGATCTTGAGTCCACCGCAAGTAGTAAGCCTATGTGGAAGAAAACAACTAAAGCTGATCCTGACCCCGCGTCTCGCAACTGTCTGTATTGTTCTAAGTGATTGATATGTTTTAGCTTGTTTTCTTTTTCCTTTCGACGTTTGGAGCCATGTTAGGAATGTTATTTCCAACTTTTGGATTCTGAGTATTTATTAATAAAATATCATTATGATTTTCCTATTGTGTTATTTGTTGTTTTCATATTTTTTTTTTTTTTTGTTTTTTTTAGGTGCTATGTGGTGTGTTTATTTTCCATGAAGTGTCGTCATAGGAGGGAGGGGTTTAAACAAAAAAACAACTGTGAAAGGGGGCATCAATAATTAAGGAGGCCAACATAAATTAATACATGCTCCACAACACATGTGACTTTTCAAGTATGATTACATGGATTAATGTTTCAGCGTTGTATGTATGTATATGGTTATGAAAGAGTATGATAAGATCATGATCCTTATTATATCGTCTAATGTATGTAATTTTATCTCATATAGAAATGGCTCCATCACGTCGAAGCTGTCCCAACAACAACAATGATGAGAACCCTAACATTGCTGCTATCATCGCGCAGCAATTGCAAACCATTCTTCCTCAAATTGTCACCCAAGTGACTAACAACGTGAACAATGCTAATGGTGTAAATGGTGGAAATGGTAGGAACAATGGCTGTACCTACAAAGGGTTCATGGCATGCAATCCCAAAGAGTATGATGGGAAGGGAGGTGCGATAGCACTTAACCGATAGATTGGGAAGATGGAAAATGTAATTAACAATAGTCGGTGTGCTGAGAACCAAAGGGTGAAGTATGCTGCTAGCTCATTTGTGAACAAGGCTTTGACTTGGTGGAATACTCAAGTTCAAGCAAAAGGTTCATGAACCGCAATAAGATGTCATGGACTGATTTTAAGTCATTGCTGGAGAAGAGTTATGTCTAGCAAAATGGAGAGTGTGAATCTGAGTTTAGAACCATAAGATGGTGAGGACCCATCATGCAGGCATACGATCGGTTTCATGAATTAGCTAAGTTGGTTCCGCATCTAGTTAACACTTGAGAGTCATCACGCATCAAGATACATATCAGGTTAGGCTCCTGATATTTGGGGAATGCTCTGAGCAACCCAACCACCATAATCCAGAGATGCAATTCTAAAAGCTGGGTACTTTACTGATGAGCAGTTAGCTATTGTACACTGATAAAGGGGTACATGAAAAGGAGTAAAGGGAGAGGAGATGGGAGTGGAAGAGTCAAGCAAGCAAGGTGGTAGAAGAAATGATGATAAGAGGGCGAAAGTAAGCAAAGGGTTTATGGCAGCAACTACTCATAGGAATGAGTATGTTAGGTCTCTTTCGAGGTGTGCTAAGTGTTTGGCTCATCATTCTAAAGATATACCTTGTTTAGTGTGCTTTAATTGTCATAAGCTGGGTCACATTGCAAGGAATTGTCGTTCGCCAATTAAGCAGGTGGCACCGATAAATGTTGTTAGTGGTGGATATGAACCAGGAACATGTTATGAGTGTGGGAGTCGTGAACATTATCAAAATACTTGTCCGAAGCTAAATCTAGCACCTGGTCAAGTGGGGAACAGGTTGACTATTAAAGGAAATCGAAACTTGAGGAATAACGGGAATCAAGTTAAAGGGAGGGCTTTCAATGTGAATGCAGTTGGCGCTCTCTAAGATCCTAACGTCGTGACGGGTACTTTTTCTTTAAACCATCATTATGCTACTGTACTTTTTGATTCTGGAGCCGATTTTTGTTTCATTTCTACTAGTTTTGTATCGTTGCTAAATGCGAAATCTAGTTTTGTAAACCCTGGGTATTAGATTGAAGTAGCAGATGGTAAATAAGGTAAATGAATAGGGTTATTTCGTAATTGCAAACTAAAACTGAGGAACTTCCCTGTTTCACTATAGATTTAATACCGATTAGGTCAAGGGAGTTTTCTGATGTGGATTGTGGGAATGGATTACTGTCCTGAGCAGAAAGCTGAGAATCGTGTGCCACGAGAAGGTGGTTAGGATACCATTGTAAAGTGGTGAGATACTTTATGTCCAAGGAGAGTACCTCAGGAATCGCCAAAGCCTTAAGTAACGTGAAGGTAGAAAAACCAAAATTGAGTGATATTTCCATTGTACGAGACTTCGTTAAGGTGTTTCAGGAGGACTTGTTGGGATTGCCGTTGCAACGAAAAGTTGAGTTCCGCATAGACTTAGTTCTGGGAGCGACACCGGTTGCGAAGTCTCCATATCATCTAGCGCCCTCAGAGATGCAAGAATTGTCTACACAACTTCAAGAGTTGCAAGACAAGGGTTTCATATGACCCAGTAACTCTCTGTGGGGAGCACCTGTATTGCTTGTTAAGAAGAAAGATGGTGCACTACGCATGTGTATTGATTATAGGGAGCTGAACAAGTTGACTATAAAGAATCGTTATCCTCTCCCGAGAATTGATGACCTATTTGATCAGCTACAAGGAGCGCGCTACTTCTCAAAGATAGACCTTCGGTCAGGTTATCATCAGCTCCGAGTACATGAGGATGATATTCCAAAGACCGCGTTTCGTACGAGGTACAAATATTTTGAGTTTAAGGTTATGCCTTTTGGATTAACTAATGCATCCACAGTCTTTATGGATTTGATGAACCGAGTATGCAAACCATAACCTAGAAAGTTATATCACGTATCAATGATGACATTTCGAGTCTACTCAAAGACTAGAGAAGAACATGAGGTTCATTTGAGACTGGTGTTTGGAATTACATGAAGAAGAAGAGCGAGTATGCAAAGATTTCCTAGTGTAAGTTTTTTGGTTACACGAATTCAATATCCTTGTCACGTGTCAACCAGAAAGGTATTCACGTGGACCAAAGTAAGATTGAGCGGTAAAGAATTGTAAGCACCTACGACCCATCGAAGATCGATCATTTTTGGGATTAAGTTATATTATCGCGTTTTCCCTGCGAGATTCTGCCTAAGATAGCTAAACCCCTTACTTCGCTAACTCAGAGAAACCAAAAGTATAAGTGGGGCGAAAAAGAGGAAGAATCATTTCAACCTGAAGAATAAATTATGTGATGCTCAAATTTTGTCTTACCAGTGCGAGATGAAGATTTTGTAGTTTTCTGCGATGCATCAAGTCAAGGACTAGGTTGTGTGCTTATGCAAAGAGGCAAGGTAATCGCCTATGCATAAAGATAACTGAAGATTCGTGAAAAGAATTATACAACGCATGATTTAGAATTAGGAGCTATTGTGTTTGCCCTTAAAACTTGGAGGCATTTTAATCGTTTGTTTTCAAGTTTTTAGCACTTGGATGACATTTGGAGGAAATACACGTGACTTGGGCTCATTTGGAGAAGCAACAGACAAGGTTACGGACCTACACCAAATCTCTTGAAGAATTGTGCATACAACGCGTGGAGACGCCGTCACAGGCATAAAGCGACGCCGTCGTGATCTATCTAGTGATGGCGTCAGAAAATTAATGACAGTATCAGGACGTAACCGACTTAAATCAGACTTAGAAGATTCTATCTTGTGACGGCGTGGCGACCACAACTGGACGTCGTCGCGATGATTTCTCTATATATATAAAACCGAATTTAGGGTTTTAAGTGTGTAACTTTGTATAACTTTTAGGAAGCCGAACCCTAAGTATTTTGTCAGCTTTTAGGCCGTCTTTAGGGCTTCAAAACCCTATTGTAACTGACCTTAATCCATTTTTTAATCAAGTAATATTATTTATCTTTAATCATTCAATATGTCTATGTGTTGTTTGATTGATCTATGTTCTTGCTTCCTTTATAACATGTTAGACTAAACCCTCCCTTGTATTTATTTATGATTGCATGAAAGTTGGATTATAGATCCTTTTACTATTGCTTCTTGTGATGAATGTGCGCGTTAGGCTTTAGAAAACTAGCCATAAGATATTAAATTGGCATAGACATCTAGGGAAACGCAAGAAGTGTAGAAAGGATACCATTTGGTAACAGTCTTTATACAACCTTACCCCCAATATGGTTGATCCCTCTTAAGATATTTCAATTGCATTTAATATACTCTTAGGGGCCTTGTAATAGTCTTCATACTACCTTACTTGTGCATTGCCTTAACGGAATATTAAATAGACGGCAGGTTCGTGTAATTCGTTCATGACTTAGGAAATACTTACACAGATCATCACGAGTGTGACAAGGCAACAAGATTAGGAGAAGCTATCTAATGAGTAATGCATGATTAAGTAAATATATTATCTTATCATAAAGTTATCACCAGTAGTTTAGATTACATCTAGTTTAATTAATTAGTTAATCAACCAACCTCTTAAAACCATTGATTTTACTACTTTCTATAAAATATAAAAAATATAAAAAATAATCTCCTTTTAATCCCGTAGATATCGACTAAGCCCTGTTCGAGCCTTCCCAACCTATTCCTCTAGATAACGATAACCACCCCCTCGAGTCTTGCCTATACTACGCTACAACGATTAGGTACTCTACATAGGGAGTTGTAAAACTTCTTGTTGAAGTCTAACGACAACCGCATCACCTTACTACCACCAAAGGCCACGAAAAGAAAATTTTTAAAGGTAACAAAGGTTCTAAATGGGAAAAAAGAAATTCTGACAAGGCAAGTTCAAGTAATGGCAAAGAATCAAGCCCTAAATTTCAATTTTGTAAGAATCCTGGCCATTTCCAAAAGGAGTGCCTAAAGTTTTGAGAATGGTTAGATAAGAAAGGTTCGTCTTTTTCCTATGTCACTTATGAAAGTTTTTTCATTGATGTCCCTTTAAACACTTATTGGATTGATAGTGGTTCCATGATACATATAACAAATTCATTGATGGGATTCCTTTCAAAGAGGATGCTACAAAGGGGAAAAGAACCATTAGAGTTGGCGACAGGTATGAGAGACATGTTGAAGCCGTAGGAACTCCTAAATTATATTTAAAGAGTGGTTTCATTATGTACTTAAAGATACACTTTATGTTCCATGTGACAACTGTGTTTTGAGCAGGTTAGTCGACCGCTAGTATTGACTTGAGTTTCAATATGTGTTACAATAATTATGTGTTTATGTGATCTTATGTGAATTGGTTACAAATCCAATGAACGTAATCGTCTCATGGTGATTGAAATTACGGTTGCTATGGATATTTCATTATGTTCACACTTTAGTGACAATGAAAATGAAGGTAAAATTCTATGTGTGTACGTAATTATATGTATATGTATACGTATTTTGCTAATAGGAAATCGCGGGAATAGAAATTTAGTTAGTAGATTTTAGAGTTATTGAGTTAGAAAAAAATAAATTATGAAGTGAATTAACTTTTAGGTATTTAAAATTAGATTTATTTAGAAGGGTGTCTAAATAAATAAAAGTTTTTATAAAAATAACAAAATAAAAAGGGTTTATGTGTAAATAAAAAAATAAAAAAATAAAAGATTGATTTGTTCGGCCGGTCAAGAAGGAAAAAAAAGAAAAAAAAACTATTTTTAGTATAATTAGGATTCTAATTTGGTAATTATCTAGATCTTTTCTCTACACTATAAATA
>BQNB010082199.1:0-29398 GCA_026074375.1 Tanacetum coccineum | reverse complement strand
GAGCTAGAGTCAAAGATCAACTCATAGAATGCTATTATTCAAATTGTATTTTATAGGGTGACCTCCCTTAGGGGGAGATTGTTTGGATTATGAAAAAACTCGATCACCCCCGTGTATCATTTAGTATAGCATAGCTCGTAGTTAGAAAGTAAGCGTATGGCTTTCGGTATTGGGCCGGGTCTTTTACCCAAGTGTAAGCCCACACCCAAGCCCATAAAGCTCACAAACACTTGTATATAAACCCTTTTCCAGCCATGGGAAGGGGTTGGTTGTTCTTTTTATCACATTTCATGCTATTGCATTTTCTCTTACTAGAAACCTTACTTTCTCTCTCTAGATAATTAGCCAACCTAATTATCCATGCTTGTGTTATGATATCCAATATACTACATCATTTTTATAAAATTGCAAGATAGGTTGAGAAGAATGTTGTTTTTATAAAGTGTTTTGATGTGTTAGAAAACTATTGGCTTAGAAACGTTTAGAGTTTGTTGTTTGATAAGTTTATGTTTTGTTATCGACAAAACAAAGTGAGATCGTAAAATATAAAGATAAACGTTTTTACGGGTTACTTTGTATTAACACAAAGTTTATGTAGCACCGGCTACTAAACCGATTTTGGATGAGGTTGTGAAAGAATTCAGAGACGAGATCTTGAATATTATCATGGTTGACGAAGAGGCTGATTTTAACCCTACTAGGGATATAGAGGAACTCGAGTGCCTAATTGCTACAAACCATGTGTCGTCTTTTACAAAGATAAAGGTGCTTCCGTGTATCGTGAAGACAAATGTTATAAATGAGACCTTCATTCGAAAAATGAATCTACTATATAGACTAAGCCAATCAACAAAATCATCAACCGAAACTGGTAAGAAATGGAGGGAAATGACATCTCCTCTGAGGTATGATTTTAATTCATCATTTCCCTATCTCGTAGCAAATTTACACCCGAATGGTGTTTATTGCTACTTCCACCCACATTTGATTCCAAGTGAGGAGATGAACACCATGTTGCTTACTAAATAAGGGTGGAGTCAAGCTCGTGACTCGAACAAAAACAAGCGCTTGATGGGAGGCACCCCATGCCTATCTTTTTTATGTCTTATTTTATTTCATTTTTGCATTTAGTTTGGTTTTGTGTGTACTTTGTTTGCAGGGTACTACAGCAAGGGGACGGAAGTTCGAGATCACCTATGCTTGTGGTTATGTGGGAAAAAATTTCTCTAGACTATAACTATGACGTAGTTACAGTAACTACGACGTAGTTCCACCCATGGACTACGTCGTAGTGGGTCTTGCATATTTAAAGTCTTTAAATTTCTACTTAACTACGGTGTAGTTCCACCCTTGGACTACGCCGTAGTTCACCTTTGCAAATTAAATTATTTTTTAAAATAATTTAAAATTTCACAAAACCATGTATAATCAGTAAATGAACTTTGTGGATATGTTCTCTGAAAACCCTCGCGCGACTATAACTACCAACATGGATGCCCTATACAGAGTTCTAAGGTACATTAAACTTTGTCCATGACAAGGATTGCACTTCTTAAAAGCCAATAATCTATGTTTGACAGCATACTGTGATAGTGACTAGGCAGCATGTCCCATCACAAGAATATCAGTTTTTGGATTAGCTATCTTTCTAGACTCATGTCTCATATACTGGTCATCTAAGAAGCAATTGGTGGTCTCAAGATCCTTAACAGAAGCAGAATATAGGGCTTTAGCAGACTGCACATGTGAGATCACATGGTTACATTGCCTCTTCAAAGACTTACAGGTTAACACCACCACTCCCATTCCTATATATTGTGACAATGAATCTACTAATGCTTTAGCCTCAAATCCTGTTCACCGTGCTAGAACAAAGCACATAAAAATTGACTGTCACTTTGTCATAGACAAGATCAAAAGCAACCAAGTTTTGCCTATTTTTATCCCATCAAAGCTACAGGCTGCAGACATATTAACAAAAGGATTACCAAAAGCCCTACATTACAATTGCTTATCCAAGTTTGTCATATGTGATCCATACACATTGCTAATGGGGCGGAATTGTTCGGATCACCTTTTGATTGTGGTAATGTGGGGAAAAAATAAAAAAATTTCTCTAGACTATATTCTATGACGTATTGTAGTTAGTTTCCAGTATCTACGACGTAGTTCCACCCATGGACTACGTCGTAGTGGGTCTTGCATATTTAAAGTCTTTAAATTTCTACTTAACTACGGTGTAGTTCCACCCTTGGACTACGCCGTAGTTCACCTTTGCAAATTAAATTATTTTTCAAAATAATTTATTATTTCCTCGAAACCATCGTTATAATCAGTAAATGAAAAACTTTGTGGCATATGTTCTCTGGAAAAAACCCTCTATTATCGCAGCGACTATATAAACTTACCAACATGGATGCACCTATTTACAGTGGTTTTAAAGGTACATTTAACTTTGTCCATGAACAAGGATTGGCACTTCTTAAAAGCCTATATTACTATGTTTGACAGCATTTTATGTGAATACGTGACCATATGCAGATGTCCCCATCACAAGAATATCGTTTTTCCGGATTAGATATCTTTCTAGACTCATTGTCTCATATACTTGGTCATATAAAAGAAGCAATTGGTCGTCTCAAGATACATCTTTTACACAGAAGCAGAATATAGGGCCCTTTTTGCAGACTCGCTAACATGTGGTGATCACATGGTTACTTTGCTCTTCATATGAATTTCAGGTTAACTCCTCACACTACAATTAGATTTATTGTGTCTTATGATATATCTTTTGCTTTAAGCCCTACAAATCATGTCACTACTGCTTAGATACATAGACAAAATATTTATGTGTCTGTCAAACTTTGTCATTGACTATGAGCACTCTTTTTGCAATCATTGGGGTGGCCTAGTTGGTTTCCAAGACGATAAGAGACTGGCTTCGGACTGTCTGAGTTGTAATTTGTGGTGGTACTTTTGAAAAAGTACTGGTATTGGGGCAGGTGAATATTGGGGGGATGTGGGGTGTATGTCATATGGGAATTTTAGTGGGGGGGGGGGTGGGTGGGGGGGGAGGGGGGGGGGGGGAGCGGTTGGGGGTGGCTGGGGTTTGAGGGTGGGTGTGGGGGGGGTTTGGGGGTGGGGGGTGTATTGTTGGGTTGGTTTGGGTTGGGGGTGGTCGGGGTGGGGGGGTTGGGGGGGGGGTGGGAGTTGTTGGGGTGGTTGGGGGTTGGGGGGGCGTTGGTTGGAGGTTGTGTGTAAGTTGGTTGTGTGCGGGGGTGTGGGTTATGGGGGTTGGTTCAGGGGGTGTGTGGGTGGGGGATTGAGTGGGGCGGGTTTCGGGAGGGGGGGGGGGGGGGGTTTGGTGTGTTTTGGGGGGCAGGTGTGTGTTTTGGTTGGGTTTGGGGGGTGGTGGGAGTGATTGTTGGTTGGGGGGGTGGGGTGTGCTGTGGGGGGGAGGTCTGTCTGGGTGACTTTGGGGGGGTTTGTTTTGGGGGGGTTGGGGCTGTGCTTGAAGTGTTTCTATAATGGTTGTGTGGTTGGTTGCGGGGTTTAGGGTTTGGGCTTGTGGTCGGGGGTTGAGGGTTTGGTGGGGGTGGCGGGAGCAAGCCGTTTCTGGGATTTGGGTGGGGCGGATCGTCTTGGGTGTGATGGAGGGGTTGGTGGTTGCGGTTGGATTGGGGGGGGGGGGGTGGTTTGGGTTTGTGGGTGGGGGGGGGGTGGGGGGGAAGTTGGTTGGGGCGCGTTATAGACGGTTGGGAGGGGGTCTGGATGGGTTATGGGGGGTGGAGTGGTGGGGGTGGGGTTGGGGGTTGGGGTTGGGTGGGGTGAGGTGGAGGTTGGGTTTTGGGGGGGCTGAGTGGGGGGGGTGGTGGGGGGTGGGGGGGGGAGGTGGGGGGTGTTTTGCGGGTTGGGGTGGGGGTGGGCTGGGCGGGGGGGGAGGGGGTTGGTTTAGGAGGTTGTTTGGGGGTTGTTTTTATCGATTTGTTGGGGGTTTCGGGGGTTGGGGGGGGTTTTTAGATGAGGGGGGTGGGGGGGGGGGGGTGGGGGAGTTGGGGGGGGGGGGCTTTGAGGGGGAGGAAGTGCGGGGGGGGGGGGGGCTGGGGCTGTTGGGTTTTTTGGTTTTTTGGGTGGGCTGGGTTTTTGGGGGAGGGGTGTTGTGTGCGGTTGTTGGTGCTGGTGGGTGGGGTCGGGTTGGTAGTTAGTATGGGTGTTTTGTGCGGGTTTTGGTTGGTTTTGGACGTTGTTTCTTGGGTGGTGTTTTGCATGGGGGGGAGGGTGGGGGGGGGGGGGGCCTGCTGGGCGTGGTTGTATGGGGGGATTGGTTGTGTTCTTGTGGGTGGAGGTTGGGGATGGGGGTTTTGGGTAAGGTTTGGGGTGGGGGGGAGTGGGGGGCTTGGAGGAGAGGACTAGTGGTTGGGGGGGTTAGGGGTTGTTTGGTTAGTTGGGTGGGTGGTGGAGGTTGGGGGGGGTGAGGGGGGGATTGGTGTGTGTTTTGTTCGGGGGGGGTTAGGGTGGGGGGGGTGATGGGGGGGGGGTTGGGGTGGTGGTCTGATGCGGATTGTTGAGATGGATATAGGGTTGGGGTTTTGGGAGGGATGGGGATGGGGGGGGCGGTGAGGTAGGTGGTTTTTTTGTTTGAGGGGGGGGGGGTTGTGTGGTTTGTAGCGGTGGGGGGTTGTGTTTTGGGGGGGTGGGGTGGTTGTGGGTTATGGGGTAGTTGATGGAGGGCGGGATGGTGGTGGGTTTGGGGGGGCGGTATGCGTATGGGTGTTGGAGGTGGTCGGGGGACAGGGGGGGGGTGAAGGTGTCTTGATTGGGGGAGTGTGGGGCGTTGGGGCGCGCGGTGTTAGTGGGCGGTGGTGAGGGGGGGTGTGGGGTTTTTGTCGGGTGGGGGGGGGGGTGGTCATGGGAGGGGGGGGTTAGTGTGGGGGGGGGGGTGGGGGGGGGTTGGGTTTGGGGTGGTGTTTGGGGTTGTTGTGGGGGGGGGGGGGTTCGGTTTTGGGGCGTTGGGTTGGGTTGGTGGGTTTGGTTTGGGTTAGGGGAGGGGGTTGTTTGGGGCGAGGTGGGGTGTTGGGATTGGGGTGAGGTCGTGGGTGGGGACTGGGTTGGTAGTTGTGGGTGTTGGGGGGTGGGAGGTTGTTTGGTGAGTTATTAATATTATATTTGTTTTTTTAATTTAAAAATAATTTGTAATTATTAATATTTATTTTATGATTAATTTTTTTAAAAAATTTTTTTTTTTAAATTTGTATCGTTTTTTAAGTTTTTTTATTTTTAATAAAATATTAATTTAAACTTAAATTTTTTTATTTTGTTATAATTATTATATAAAGTTTTTTGCTTGTTTGTTTTAAGGTTAATTTATTATTTTTTTTTGTTTATTTGTTAATTCTTTTATTTTATTTTAGTATTTTTTTGAAATTATTTTTTAATTTTTTTTTTGGTTTATTTTTTTTTTCATTTTAATAAGTTACTTTAAACCTTCTTGGCTTTTCAATTTTTGTTTAATTTTTTTAAATTTTTTTTTTATGTTATTCTGTTTAATTGGGTTTTTTTTTCTTTTTTAATTAATTAATTAAAGTAGTAAAGGAGGCCAAGCTACAACATCTCATCAAGTTCTACATTTGCCAAGATGGTGTCTAGTCAAAATCATCAAGGACTTCTAAGTTTCTTAATCAGTTAAGATGAGATTCAAGTTCTCAAGTGTTTCTGGCTCAATGTGTAGTTTATTTTATGCTTTGTTTATGTAATAGTGTAGTAGTTTAGTTAGCTTGTCACAATTGATGTTTTAGCTGATAGTCTTTTAGCTGTTTGAATCTCTTTATTGTTTAGCTGTTTGACTTTTCTGTATTTCATTTCAATTTGAATGAGAAGTAAGTGTTTTTCCCGCTAATATGGCTTCTCTCTCAAACACTCTCAAACTCTCAATAAGTCATCTCGTTCAAAAGATACAACTTAACGGTCAAGATTCCTAACCTTTTGCTCGATGAATCATTATTGAATCGTACCATAAGACTTGAAAATATTGGTTAATTTAAACAAACAAAAGTGAGTACTCAACAATTAATAATCCAATTAACATAAAAACAAAAACAACATAAATATATCATATCACCCACTTGAGAACACAATAGAAACAACTCTTTATCAAAGTTTGGTTATAATATTCAAAATAAATAATTAATAATATATAATTGCTTTAGTATTGGGTGTGCATGGAGCTTAAGCCAAATACACACCTGACGTTTGATGGAATGATGGATTTGATTGGTCACTTTAATTTATAATACAAAATACAACAAGTGGAGAAATATTAATGCTTATTTTAATTTATTTTAAAGTATTTAAATTTAAAGTGTTTTTTATTTTCATAAAGTTCATAGCCAGTTACAACTTAAAAAAATTTATATTCGAATTTGCATGAGAATTTGTTGATTCGATTTATATTTTTATCAATTGTTTTTTTTACGTTTCTTAACTAAAAACCGGATTGGACCGGACCGAAACCGACTTTGGCCAAAACACCAGACCGAAATGGTCCGGTCTGGTCCGGTCCAGTTCGATTTTCGGTCCAGTCCAGTCCAACCAGGCATAATTGCCGTTTTTTTCATAAGATCGGACCAGACCGACCAGACCGAGAACCAAAAATAAGAAAAATGATGGACTGAATACCGGACCGAAATAAATTTGGTCCAGTCCTGGTCCGGTTCTGACATAATGTGTAATGGAAAGGCAACTTATAATTTATTTTATAACACAAAATATATAACAAAAAAAGTAAAAAAGAAAATGATCAAAAGAGATTATACATTGGAGTAGGGGTTGCTCACGGTCCGAAAACCGGACCGGACAGACCGGACCGAAGACCGAAAATAAGAAAAAAGATGGACCGAAGACCGGACCGAAATAGGTTCGATCCGGTCCGGTCGGTCCTATCCGATCCACGGTACATTTTGTCACCCCTACATTGGATTAGTTGATATGCAGACTTAGTATATTATACTATTAAAATACTGTCAATTTGATACTACAATCGAAATGAAGTAAAATAGTACAATTAATGGGTTGACATTCACATCATGTAGGCTTTTCAATCGAATGCCCCGAGTGGGATGCTGTACTTATTAATGGGTACCCCTATTGGTACCCCTTGGCCTATGAATAGTGCCAATAAGGTACAAAAGATTCCTTTTGTACTCTCTTTTTTTTACAGTGTAACGATGTTTTTTATCAGTTTTTATTCTGTAATTTTTGACAGTTTCATACTTTTGACCTGTTAAATTTTATTTTTTTCGTTCCGTTTTTTCCGTGTCACAGTTTTATAACATATACAAAATTATAAAGATATAAAAAAATAAAAAATAAAAAAACCAAAAAAAACCCAGAGGGTACAAATAATGATTTAAGGGGTACATATATCATAAGCCCTTATTAATACACGTAAAAAGGGTCGTCGTACCACTAGGAAAACAAACAAGTAAAACTAAATTTAATACATTAATTATTTTAAAACAAATACTAGTTTATTAGTATATTATATTATATACATATACTAAAGATAGGTTAGAACGACGGCGTTTCACCCACCTTTGCTACAGTAACGTTTTATTAGGCTGTCACTTAGGGCCAGTTTATTGGGCTCCCACTTTGAGCCGGCCCAATTGATATTTTTTTTTAAATATTGTTGGCACAAAATAAGGGGAACAAATATTACAAAAGTACCGATTTATTCAGATAAAAAATAATTTTAAAATAATCGACAGGGTCACAAACGTACAACTCTATATTGCATTAAACGGTGTCATTTTACGTCATTAAAAAGCATAAGCCCAAATATATAACACTTAGTTACCCAAATCTCATAAAATTATATTTTTAAAAAAAACCCATATTACAAAAAAAAACTTTTAAACATGAGGTCCAACACATAAGCTTATATAAAAAAAACAAACTATTATACATGAGACTGAAAAAATAAATTCCCACAAAAAAAATAAAAAAATAATAAAAAATAAAATAAAATAAATAAAAATGAAAAGGAAAAAAAAAAAATTAACGCCCCGCAACAACGCGCGGGACATAAACTCATATAAGGGAAAAAACAAACTATTAAAGATGATACCGAAAAAATAAACCCGCATTATTAAACATAAAAAATAAACCCGTACAAAAAAAAACCTTGTATAGCCAAAAAAGAAACATTTAAACATAAGGACTAACACATATGCCCATATAAGAAAAAAAAACAAACTATTAAACATGAGACCGAAAAAATAAACCCGCACAAATTTTTTTTTAAGGGAAAGATTATTATACTATGGCTCCGTAACTACGCGCGTCACGATATAAATTTTGCGTCACGCAGCTAGCTCACAGAGTAAATTTGCTTGTTATTTTCCTAAAAAACTAAGAAAAAAGGCTGTTCTAAAAGGTACGAATGCTTTATTATGATACATCAAGTGTAGTACTAAATCCATATTAGAGAACTTTTATAGTCGAATGTCTATCTCTTGGAACAGATCAGATCCAGTGAGTTAATGGTTGATGGTATATTAGTATGATAATTCATTATTAGGCAAATTGTCTTCAAATTGTTGATGTCATTCTTCACATCTCATTCGCTTTAGCTCTAGCAAATTTTGACATTAGTAAAAGAGAAGAATCATTAAAGATGAAAAGTGATAAAACTAAATTAAGTTTTTGTTTTTGCTTTTTTTGCATGAATATCCCACCCTTGATAATTCCATTCCGAACAAAATAAGATTTATACATAGGTGAAATGTAAACGAGTAACAAGTTGCGCCTTTAGCCGTTTTTAAAAAAAAACAAAACTAATTCTTTTGAAACAACATTTGTGGATCCAGGTGTTATAACAATACTATTCATAACTCGTTGGACTCTCTTGAAAAACTCCAGCGCCTCGGGTGCAAGGAACACTAATGTATCAAACGCGAAAGGAATAAACACGTATTGATTTTCAATGCATGTTTTATCACTTTGCACGAAAGCAGCATGCCCTCCTGTAAAACCTCAACTACTTAAACACACGAGATGAGAAACCCCGGTTAGATCCACACACGCATGTTTCCCCTTCAACTCATCCAAAAACCAAGACGTTAGTCGGTCTGAGTGTGGATCTTCCATCCAACGGGTCAGTCAAAAAGTTCACATGTGCTTCTTTCTTGGCGGAGATCCCGGCGCGCCTACTTACGTCAAAGAAGACGTCCCAACCATGTTGTGTCGCTATTTAAACCCTGGAGCTCTTTACAATGAACCTCATGTTACCCAAAGGAAGCCAAACATATCTTGCGACAAACTAAGCATATCGCATCAACCGAAAATAATGAAATCATAAGGCTACGATATTACACCTGTGACATATGTTGACATAGACCGTCTATGCGGATAGCTAGTAGAAAATCTTAAGCATGTGGTGTGCATAAACGCTAAAAACTGCTTTCTGTCTCACAGTCATGTCGAAGTGTACTTTCATGTCCTTGACCAATTCACTAAAATGACACTCGCTAATGTTTGTTGGGTTTTAGAGGAGATGTCTTTATTAATGAAATCATTAAAATCAAAGCTTGTAATCGTATTACAAAGACAAGTCATGGCACAAACATAATCATCATTCATACAACATATGTCATCGTCACATAAAATGTGATCTTGTAGCACTTAAGATTGAGTCCTCGAGTCTAAAAAAATTAAAAAGAAACCACTATTTCCGAGTACAAACGCTATTAATTAATTTGTTAATTAATAACTTTACGAAGAATTAGAACAAACAACAAATATTCAACTCGGATCTTTCCTCACAAGTCTCTCTGCATTTGTTTTTGGTTTTTTCTAAGGGGCCGTTTGGTTCACATAATGTTTTTGAAGGAATTGTAATCTTCAAAAGGAATTGCAATTTGATATAATTGTAATTTAAAGAATTGAAATGTGTTGTAATTGCAATTGATGAAATATGTCGATGTGTTTGGTTGACTCGCAATGTAATGTAATTCGATTTTTTACTAAACTTAAAAAATTAATAAAATAATAATTATAATAATAATTATAATAATAATAATAATAATAATAATAATAAATTATAATAATAATAATTATTATTATTATTATTATTATTATAACAATAATAATAAAAGTAAATAATAATAATAATAATACTAATAAATAATAATAATTTATAATAATAATAATAATAAAAATAATAAAATAATAAATAATAATATTGATAAATAATAGTAATAATAATGATAATATTATTATTATTATTATTATTATTATTATTATTATTATTAAATAATAAGTAATAAGAATAATAATAATAATAATAATAATAATAATAATAATAACATTATTATTATTATTATTATTAATAACGATTTAAAGTCTAAAATTCTGAATTACAACGTAATTCAAAACTTACCATCCAACTTCCTATGTAATCTGAATTCCCTCCCTTGATGTAATTGTAATGTTTGAATTACAATTACAACGCAAATCAAACAACCTACGTAATGTAATCTGAATTACAATTCTCTTCATTTTGCGAACCAAACAGCCTACGTAATGTAATTTGAATTACAATTACATCCAATTATAACAGATTACGGCGAACCAAACGCCCCCTAAGGTATCCAGATACAATCATCTTTTAAATTGGGCCAATCATCTTAATGAAATAAAAAGACATCCTTATTCCATGGACTACAAAATAGAAATAGCCCAAGTTATATTCGTTGCTTTCAGCACATCTAATAATCGAACAGATTATTTAACATGTAAAGTTCATCGTTCATGTTTTATGAGAAAGATTGTGTGGTCCAAGCCTTGCTCGTGACTCCCTGTCGATCGATCTTTGTGGACTGCAGTCACTATTATGCCGGGGTTCACGACTAAGGTGTTACAGCCTCTAATAAGTATTAACATATCTTTAATACCCCAATAATAGTATTTGACATCTTTTTAGTTTGTGGTTTGTATTTCAAACTTTGCATTTAAGGCTGTTTCCCATCTGTATATTTCGTAAAATGATTGGCCGGTCGACATGAATGTGTAGCTTACTAGTACAGTTTCTTAAGAGTTAACGCAGTTCTCAGGAAAACAAAATGAAATATCGGTACACTATTTCTTTACCATCAAAACTGTTGGAACACACTTACTACAATGCCAAATATTCGATGGTACTACAGTCGACATTCATGTCGACCAATCATTTTACGAAATAAACAAATGTGAAACAGTCTTAAATGCAAAGTTTGCAATAGAAACCGCTAAATCTTTCTAGAGGCTGTGACGCCGTATTCGTGAACCAATATGTATAACAGTGACAGTGCAGTCCACTAAGATCGACATGAAGTCACGAGCAAGGTTTCGTTCATATGTTTATGGACCACACAATCTTTTTCTTAAAACTTGCACGATGAGCACCTTAACTAGCTGCATGCATGGCCATAGAAGTTAACTTTTTCTTGATAACTTTATTTTATGATCTTGTGACTCATGTGAAACCAAAGTTGCAGAAGCTTCTTTAGATGTATGGTTAGGTTGTTGTAGCGTATGCTAGAAAGTTGTTAAAATTTTCGGCTAGGGTTTAATGGTTGGAGTATATCAACATGTGAATTCTTTTTGCAGATTGATAGACCCTCTTAACCGTTCATCTATATCAACTTGCATGTTTTGATTATATACAACCATTTTTAATTCTGTTTCCTATGTTTTATTTCTTGATTATAAGTATCAGGGCCGTCTTTAAATTTTTAAAAATTTTAAGGGCCCTATGCAAAATTACATAATGAGACATTTCGAGAAGAAATGTTATATATAAAATGTCATTGTTTATAAGATATAATGCAAATTAATTATGTAAACGGTTAACATATTGTTAAGAGGACAAATTTTAGGGCCCTTAAAATTTTTGAGGCCCTGTGCGGTCGCTCATCATGCACACCCTCAAAGACGGCCCTGATAAGTATTTTGATCTCATTTGTTATGTGATCAAATGTAATGATCATGATTTCTTAGTTAACAACTATAGTTTTCTTGACGATCGTTAAAAATTGAGGATAGGGTGTGACGAAAGCCTTATTGGGTATATGTACGTTCGCTTTACGAATAAAGTATTTCGACCATTTAATTGTTTGGGTATCATGAAATCGTTATTTAGATAATTAGAAAGGAACATTTAACTTGTAGGCATAAGAAAATTAAGCAAAAATAAAAAGGAATTGTATGAATTTCCGTATGTTATAATAAGACAAAAATATTAACAGACATATTCGACACTTAGGTGATGTTTGTTTATTAAGAGGCTCTGAATCTGAATCTGACTCGCACATCTGAATCTGAATCTGAGGCGTAAATGTCTGAATCTGAATGAAATAATATTGTTTGTTTTTTTGAAAAAAAAAGTGTCTGGATGAGATTAATATATAACAGTTTCATTCTTATAATACATAAACGATTATACACATTAAATAGAACAATTGAGTCATCGAACTAACACGACCTAACAACATAAATAAGTTGTGTTAAAACAAAACATTCAAGGATATTGTGTCGTACTTTAATCTCGTAAATTAATCATATATTGTTGGTATGTTATATTCTCATGTTGTTAAATATCTTTGCCATTATCACTATCAATTAATTTACGATGATAAATAATTAAGTCATCGAACTAATACGACCTAGCAAAATATATTTTAATTGTCATGTAATAATTAAAATATAATAACAAATATATTATGAAAAAAAGAATCAATTTAATACATAAAAAATGCATGATAAAGCTAATATTGATTGAAAAAAATTAGTTATATATTATTTTAGTTGAAATACTCTTATGTTAAGTTTGAGCATTTTTTATCATCGTCATATTATCATATTTAATATTTTTTATTTTGAAAAAAAAACAACGTAATTCTCTCTAAAACGTATTATCAATACGAATGAAAAAGACGAGAAAACATATAATATAAAACAAAAAAGGAAACAAAGAAAAAAAAATAAAGTAAAAAAAAAGCTAAATGAAAGAAAGAAAATAAAAGGAAGAAAAGAGAAAACACATTAAGAGGTAGTAAGACATCCCCTCCCCATCTTGTTGGGTAAGAGGTTTCAGCCTCTGACCGCCTCTGAATGAAAATAAAAAAACAAACGCACTTAATGACCAAAATGTCTGACCACGTCTGAACGAGACAGATTAAGAGGCTGTTAAGAGGCAACTTTTAAAAAACAAACACCACCTTACAAACGGTTATTCACCAACAGACATGTTGGTTGGGTTTTTCGCGGGAAAAATCCAATAAGTCCTTTAATACCGATTCATAAAAATCGTTTAGGTTTGATTGTGCCTAGGGGCGTTGCCCCTTAACCTCACTAGGGGGCACAACTCCCTTGACCCTTGTGTCTTTGTCGTGATGAAAACATCTCAGTTCAAACGAATGTGTACTTCACACTTTTTTAACGAACATCCAAGTGTGATATGAATTCTCATTACTCTCTAATAAATCGCAATTAACTAAAATTATCGATGGCATTAAAATCACCCGGCCGATAGACATCAAACATTTTTTTTTCTAAGTTGTACATGACATGAAACTTGAATAAACTAGTCAGCTGGTTGATTGTTGATAAACCTTTGGTACATCATCTTAATTAGATACCACTACATTCACTAATTGTAGATAGCTAAATTTAGTACACTCGTAATAAATGTTGTTTCTGAGTATATATTGTTTCTTAGACACATGCATGTTACTACTTACTTACTATTCTAAGCTAAATACACATGCTAAAAAGGTTGCTGAAAATATATTCTTAATTAGTTTCAAAGTGTAAATAATTCATTTGTATCATTAAATACTATTGAACATATTGATTGTGTCCATACCAACCAAGAAGTTGACATTACATTCATGCTTAATTATGTACAACATTTAATTCAACAATGACATGTGAATAACCATGGTTCACAAATGCTCATTATAAATAACACACTATATTGCTTCACTTCTACACCAAGTTAACATTCATCATTGATATCTTTTACATATAATTTCCATTTTCAACCTATTCCAAGTGTTTCATTTCTTTTTAACATAACATGGCACCAGACACCATTGTTAGCTCCTACAGTCAGCCACGTACGTTTAGCAAGCCACCCAGACTATCGTCTGATGGGCTTAAACGTACTGTGTCTGACATGTCATTTGAGTTGAGCAAAGAAGCGATTGATATCCAGTCATTGACCACCATATCAGAAGTGGTGGAGGCTAAGTGCGAGTGTTGTGGTATGGTCGAAGAGTGTACTCCTGAGTATATGGAAAAGGTGCATAACCGGTTCTTAGGGAAGTGGATATGTGGGTTGTGCTCAGAAGCCGTGAAGGAAGAGATGGAGAAGAATGGCGGGAATAAAGAAGAGGCGTTGAGAAGTCACATGAACACATGTGTCCGGTTCAACAAACTTGATAGAGCTTATCCTGTTCTACGTCAAGCCGAAGCCATGAGAAACTTGCTGAAGAAGACTACACTAAGAGCGAAATCGTTGAGTCCCAGAGACCATGCTTTAGCAAAGAAGGGTGGCATTGCAAGGAGTTCTAGCTGTATTCCAGCCATTACTAAAGAGATCAATGGTATCAATATCAATACTCAATAAGCTAATTACAAATTGATCACTCCAATAAGCATGTCCAATTATTACTAGGATGTGCTTATCGTTTGAATACTACCATAACTTCACTTCGCTAAAATTTACGTTCAATGGGACAGAGAGCAAAACACGACGTCGCAGAAAAGGCTTTTATCTTTAACCATAAGCTTGTTCTAAACCCAAGTACTTCCAACCAACATATCCTGACCTTGTTGTAAGGTTTTTTCAGGTGTTTGTTGTTTTTCGCAGGGTTTTGGTCGTCCGTTACTTTCCAGGTCTAATTGTATTGTTTGGTCTTATTGCAAGTGTCGATTAATTAATCTTGTAAACTGTACTTGTTGTAATCTTGGAAGTTCAGAAGTTAACCAAAATCGTTTAAGCTACTGAATACTCTCCGTAAACTTATACTTGATACAAAAACAAGTAAACGAGAATCAAGTTCCATAAATTCATATCCAGACTTGCGGCCACACGGATACAAATAAAAAGCAACACATGGATCAAGTTGTTGTTCAGAAACAAACCAAAACATAAAAGATCAATAGCGATTGTATCCAAAAGTTTTCATGTTTACTTCTTGAAGATAAAACAAGCGTTACTTAAACAAATGACCAGTTAATAAACATGAAGCAGATGCAGTGAGCGTTTTCTTCTTCATTCAACACCTTCCATGCCACTGCTCTCTCATACGAAGCCGGCCTTCCCATACTTGATAAACATAGACCCCCTTGAAGACACGCGAAACCCTGCAACAAAAAACGCCAAAAAAATAATAAGTAAAAAAACAAGTTATTTATATCTCAAAAAAATGGCTATGTTGGCTAACCTGTTGCATTATTTGCGGAAACTCGGTGCAAAGAGTTTTTCTTCCATGGTCATCAAGAATCTTCTCTAAAGTGATATCTTGAAGTGCAACAAGCGTTGTTTCGAGCATATCAAGACCAGCCTGGTTTGCAAATGTGAAAACTGGCAACGCCTGCATCCATAATGATAAAATAAGTAACAATCGTTTGTAACACGTTAAAATTGTAAATTGTTTTTGCCAGAACTAAAAAGGCCCACCTTAAGAGAGCAGCACATGATTGCATCTGAATGGTGCCAGAGAGACTTGAGAACCGACTCATTTCCATGAGCACCACTTTTAAGAAGCTCAACACCTAAGTAACACCTGTAACTGTGGCTGATCCAACGGGCTAAAGTATGTGCTTCAGGGGTACCCATTGGTGCCTGCAGACCTCCATTAGGGTTCATGTTAGATGGTGATAGTGCCGATGCTACCCTTTGAACTGATGAGATAATGCTGCGAACATATTGGCGAGCCATTGATGCTACACTGTCTTGCATGTGGCTCTCGAATGCAAATTCAAATGCTATTGTAATCACTGATCGTGTGGTGTTACTACCAGTATTACGATCACTAGATAACTTGTTACCAGATCCTCCTATTTCAAGTGCAGACGCAAGATCTAGAGTGCGATTTGGACTTGAGGTATCTTTGTTGGAATCGAGAGGAATGATGCGAAAACCAGAGGGTAAAAGAGGTGCGTCATCAGCAAAAGACGAATCAATTGGAGCAAATATAAGTTCAGCACACGTCCCAACAGCGTTCTCATCCATTCCGCTACATAGCTATAAATTTAAGTATTTTAACAATAATAAAAACTTTAGTACATCATGTCATTTTAAGGGGAGTTATCATAATAGCCACATTACATAAGCTTCTCGACGCAAAAATTCATAAAACAATTGTGCTTAGAACAAAATATCCACCAATTTCGCAAACCAAGTATGTGACGTTGTGAACTACCTTTTTCCCTTAAGAACTAATTTTCCCACAATCTATTTTAGCGAAATAAGTTTTTTTTCCCGCAATCTTCTTTGTTGCATTAATTTAAGAAAATAAAAAAAAGTCAAAATCTGCACAAAAAGGTCAACTCGGCACAAATTCAAAATTTGCATCCATGGTTCCAAACGCAAAATAAGTTTGCGAAATTGGTCGTTATTTTGGTAAAAACATATATAGCATATAACAATGAGAAAATATGCTTACTTGAAGAAGAAACATGTCTCTCGGCATTAAGGCATCTTCAGGACATTGCTCAACGCCCTCTAACTTAATAACCTCCAATAACTATATACAAAGAAGCTTTATTGTTATTTTAATACAATTGTTAAACAGGGCTAAGAATATTAGATAATAATGATATGTAGCACACATGATCTAACTTACCTCTTCATGCTCGATCGTGTGAGCAAGCGGAAGAATAACTTGACCTCCATAATTACCGATTCGAGACCCTTGTAAGCTACACGGTCCAAGTTTGATCGCAGCAGCAGAGTATGCATCGATGTTGTTATCTGCCCATTCTGACCGGTGCTCCCTCAAAAACCTTAGAAGTAGGGCCGGAGGTACATTCTGCACAAAAAAATAAAACCTTTAAGAAAAAAAATATGCATTATGTTAAAAAGATATGCAAATCTTTGGCAGCTGACCTGTAACAGCATCGATGCTTTGGCACACATTACAGCGTTACTAACAGGTGTGTATCCATTGGCAAATGAAAGATTCAATCCCATAAGCTTATCAGGAGAAGAGTTCACAGAGATGGTAACATCATCAACACCATCAGTACCCATCATTGACCAACCCTCGTCAGTAAACCCGTTAAGGGCCTCATTAAAACCCCTGCTTAACCTCTGGCTAAGTGCTCTCAATGCTGCTGGTCTTCGTCCCCAATTAGGGGTACTGGCCTGGGAGGATTCTTGAGCTATTTGTCTCAGCTGGCGTAAAGCCTGTTGGAATGTGTACTCTTAATGCATCTAATCTAAATTTCCAAAATAAAAAGAAGCTGCTTTAAATCGCTTGAATGGAACTAAAAGATTACCATCATTGTAGTTTTTTGAGCAAGGATGGTAGGTGATTCGTACAGCGGGCGTAAAACTTCAGGGACACTCCATGCCTATAGTTAATGATACGTGTAAAGTAATATATAAGATAAGCTAGATGTGACTACTAGAGTGTGTATAATTATAGTATGATCTAGATACCTCTAAGTTCATATGATCGACAATGTGAATGATGGAACCACCTCCTTCACAAGGTCTAATGAGATAACCACTAGGCAGCATTTCAGCTCGCACAAAGTTCTGCACTGACGGCATGCTCGGACCATTTTGAGTGTTAGTTAGTGATCTTTCACAAACCTAAACACCCCACCAAATAACACAAACATGAGTACTACATAAATACCTCAAGAAATGGAAAGTGTAACAATTTAGAACAATAACATACCACGAGACTGCCGTCTTCTGTAGCAGAAGTATAACGCAGTAGCCAGAAATCACGAGCAGTGGCCAAAGTTGTTGGAGCATAAAGCTAAACATCGAACAGATTATAAAAAACAGAATTAGAATAAGTGAAGAGGGTTGTATGAATGGTTTACAACCTAAAAATAACTGTCACTAACCTGCATGTATAAAAGTTCAATGGTTCCACCATTGGCAGTTGGTAACAAGTTCACCACGTCCACAGCTCGGCAATCTCGATACCACGAGGGGCGATCCTTTAGGATCTCAGCAACCTGAAACATGTTTAAATTTCCATAAAATGAATTTTATAAATTCCCCAAACTTTTAATGTCTTTTTTAGTTTGATTTTAATGTGTTTTGTAATGCAAATCGCATCCACTTACCCTTGTAGGTTCAAGACTGACGAGGCCACAGGCTCGTGCTGCCACACCAGTGCAACCATGAGAAATAGCAACGATTCCAATGGAATCCGGACCAGGCTATGCATTCAAGAAACAAAAGCCAAATGTAAGCATAAAAAATGTTTTAGTCAGATAACACAAATTCAGTAAGATCGAACCAATGTGGATACCTTCATTCCAGGCATTTGGACCCACTCAACAGCGGTTCCAGTAGCCTTCGATAGAAACTCTGTTAAAGTTTCTTCAGCAATGGACAAAAGTCTAGAAAACAGAACAACATACACAAGTTAAGACTTTTAGGACCCAAACCAATAAATAAAAATCGACAAAACAATCAATCGAGACTAACCCTGCAGGACTAGCATCCTGTGGCGGGTTCTGAGTCAAATGACTCGTCACCACCGACTCGCAGCTCGTATCTTTTGTAGCAAGTGTCTTCTGCAATTCCCGAAGAAAATACTCAATATATTGGATTCCATCAACTTCACTAAACACATGTAAGATGATATGCAAACTGTTCAAATTAATAATACTCACATTGTTAGTATGCTGGCGGAAGTAACCATTTTCATACACCAAATGTGACACTTGCTTCTGCAGTCGGTCATTTTCTTCCATCAGGAGCTTGTTCATTGCTGACAGTTTGCGGTTCACACCTTGAAGACGTGAAGACTCTCTTCTTTGTTTCTCTCTACATCTATATAACAAAACATGAATCGAAAACAAAACCCATCAGAAATCTTAACAAAATAGCAAGTCCTAAAGTTGCTCCCTTCCGGACAAAAAAAGTGTAAAAACCACTGCATGTTAACAAACTTGGAGAATTCTACCACTGTTAAGAAACTTTTAACAACCGTCAAACTTAGTGACCTAAACGATACAGTTACAGATCTTTTTTTGGTTCACTAAATAATCCAAAGCTTAATAAAGGTTACAAAAATCTTTACAATATAGCAAGCCCACTTACATTTATGTTCTGTTTGTCATTGTTATTAGTATTTCATTTTGGTAATTATTAAAACATGTTATTGTCTATGTTCTTCACTTAATTGCATTACACTACGATGAAAGATTTTCGTTATTTATTTATGACCAAAACATAACAAAACAAACCTAGGGGTGTTTGTTTAGGCTTATATATCCGCTTATGGCTTATTTGGTTTTGGGCTTACTTTCATAAGCTCACTTTTTGTGGCTTATTTTGAAACTTTTCAGCTTACGTAAGTCTAAATTGACATACAGTAATAAACTTATATAAGCAGAAAAGTTTCAAAATAAGCCATAAAAAGTGAACCCGGCTTATAATTTACAAAGCTTATTTTATAACTTATGAGCTTATTATGACCACAATATAGACAGAAAACATACTTGTAAAAACCAAAAACCAAAATGGAACAAACATGTAGAATAGTCAATAGTACCTTCGATTCTGGAACCAAACTTTGATCTGTTTAGGTTCAATGTTAGACAAAATAGGACATTCACGAATAAGCTGTTGTCTTCTAATAGAACTAGGTTTTGGACAGTCATGATACAATCTTTCAAGTGCTTCCACTTGTTCAGGTGTATATCTCACATATTTCCCATTATCCATTATTCCACCTTTTCCATCTTGCTTATTGCATGAGGACATACCCATCATCATTATATTCTTTTCTCCTTAACAAACACACTAAACCTTAAAAGAAACAAAAAATCTAACTAATACCCTTTTGCTAAAATCCACTAATCTTCAAGAAAAATGTATCTTTATTGATTAAAAACACACACTAAACCTAAAAAAACAAAAAACAAAAAACAAAATTGTTCTTGAACCTTTTTTAATGAAAACAAACTGATACCCTTTTGTTAAAATCCACTAAACTTTAAGAAAAATATAAACTTTCTTATTAAAACAGCTTCCAAGGGTGAGATTACAAATCTTGAAAAATAGCCATTAAAAGAAAGTGGTTTAAGGTATTAGGTGGTTTGATGGTTCCTAATCTTTGAAACATGTTTGGTTTGATGTTTTAAAATGATTTGATGTTGTGAGAAAACATGATGCGAGTATGGTGGAGTAAATGGAGGATCTTTAGAAGTGATTGTGTGTGTGAAAGAGTAAATTTTTTGATATGATGGACTGGGTGGGAGGTGGTGGTGTTGTTTTGGTGTTTCTTTGCTTTTATTGCTTGGTTAAAAAATTTTACTTTAATTCATCTATACTATACTACTAGTAGGACTAGTGCTACTATGCTACCTGCTGTGAAGGCTGCCTGTCCTGCCAACACCATTAATTTTGGATTTTGTTTTAGTGCATTTTGTCCCTTTTTCTCCTTTCCAATTATGCCCATGTGCTGAACTTAATTTACAAGCTTACCACTCATTTGTATCTCAAGATTCAGTGCCAAAAGTATGGTTCTTTTGTTGGTTAAAATGTCTAGTATTGCTTTCGTTTTGAAGTAGGGTGTAGCCTAAATTATGGGTGAGCATGAGCCTGCCTAGTTTGGCTTTTTGGTTAAGACCACGAGTGGTCATGCTTGTATGATCTTACACAAGCTCATGACCGTTGGTGGTCATACATGTAGATTAAATTAGTTGACGTGATAAGCATGCTCATCATCGCGGGTGGTCATGCATGTATCATGCGTCGAGTGTTATTACCCCTTTCTCCTCCCACTCTTTGGATCACGTTTGGTCAAGGAAAAATTTGAGTCATTTGATCAACACGACAACCAAACGAAAATCACTTTTTTGCGTTAACTAATGCATGCATCTAATGATGAAAGCGAATGCTAATATGGTTTTGATGTGTAACCCAATTATATCACGACCATATCCATAGGCGGAGAAAAAAAATTTACTCGAAAAGACACATTTTAATAATTTTTAAAAAATACACTTATTCTTGACAAACTACACTACATAATTGTAACAAAGATTTATGTATGTGAGAAAAAACCAAATTCTAGGAAAGGGTATTGATGGTAAATATAGAGAAAGAGACTGGCAAAAGTGAAGGGTAATGGAGGGGTACATAAAATAAGGACAAAGAGCATGAGGTGAAGAGAACACAATGATGATGATTTTTGCATGCGCCTCGATTTCTACCTTTCTTTTTTTATTTTTTATTTCATTTTCATGTTTTTAATATATTCATTTCACATTTCCAAAAACTTTGTGACCTATGTTAGCTTAAAAAGTATAAACTTCTTTAATTCACCCCTTTACTTCTCTACTTTCTAGTTCATGCACACTACTTTTAATTTGTGTCAAAACTTTTGATGCTATTGATTTATAGTCTCCTAATTATCAATTATTTTTTTAAGGTGATTTATACATCATATTTTTTTGCCATTTATCACTAAATTACACAGGATGATACACACAATACAACACCCAAATATAGTATTAGTGGTGGATGGCAAAATAAAATGATGTATAAATCACCTCTTTTTTGGTAACTTGTCAAGGTTATCCGTGAAATTTGTTTGTGTTTCTCTTCTCTTTTTTTCGACCAACATCATGACAGAGTTGACATTAATGCAAACCTAATGGTGTGTTTAGTTAGGGAAAAATATCTCACTTTTCAATGAAAATGGAAAAACTGAAAATGTGTTTAGTCGCACTTTTTTCAGTATTTTTCCAAAAAAAAATGTCATTTTCTAATTATACTATATACTAAAAGTGGACTTGTTTTCACACACTAAATGAACAGTACTGCTTTTTTTAATCTAATTAATAAAATTTTAATCCCTTTTATCACCCACTCTTTATCACATAAACATTGATATCAATACACGTAACCATACTCAAAAGATACGTGTTATCTATCCAACATCATTGATTCATTAATCCTTCTCATACAAAAAAAAATTACACACACAAACAACAAACTAATCTGTATCTTCTCTCTCGCTTGAAAGGATCCACTGCCTCTTTTTTTTGTTCATGCAGTGGTTTGGGTTGTTGTAGGTATCTGGTTTAATTTTGTTTTTCATCAAAACCATTTTGTTGTCGTGATGGGTATGCTATTGATTTTTGACAGGTATGTTCTTTTTATATTTCTTTTAACCTAATTGTGGGTTTTTATATTTCAGTTATTGATTTGGGATGTTGGAATCGATCAGCCTAGGTATGTAAAGCCTTAATTTTTTTCCACTATCATAATGTTTGTAAACCCTAATTAAATTAATCAAACTTGAATACGTTGATTCTTTTAAAAATATTTTAGGGTTCTTTGTTATTATGCCTTATTTTCAAGTTTGAGACGTGGTGTTTAAGGATAATGAGATTGTGTTGAAGGAGTTGGAGCAACAACTTTTTGTTTTTGGGTTTGTTTTCCTATGCATCTTCAATATAATTTTTTTATGTGATTGTTATCTCATATATTTAATAATAAGCTTAAACAAACACACCTTAATTTTTTGGCTTTTAGGTGTTTTGTAGGAGAATGACGAGGAGGTAAGAACTGTTGTGGTTATTTTTTGGCTTTTATGGATGTTAAGAAGGAATGGGCTTCTATTCGGATTAATCTGTCTCAGATGGTACGAATTTTAATATCAGCTAAATGTACTTTTTTTAACTTATGAAATATCAAAATATGTAAGTTACTATGTACATATACCTCATACGGAGTTATCCATTGATGTTTAGTTGAAATAATCACCAAGAAATATGTTAATTAAAATCGGAGGGTTTATAAGACACATGTATGATGGTGGAACCATGTTCAATAGGGATCGGGTGCACAAAAGTTTTCAAACTGTAATAAGGGATGTCTTTTAGAACTAGATTATGTTTGCATTGCTTAATATTGCGGCATCAAATTAAGGCATGTTTAGATTAGGGGTGTACTTCGGTCGGTTTTGAAACACATAAATGAACTATGTTTGCATTGCTTACAATTATAGCATCCAACTAGGAGTTGTTTAGATTAGGGGCTGTCTGGATTAGGGGTATACTCTTGCCGGTTTTGAGACAAAGAACTCAAACGAGTTTGCATTGCTTAAAACTCTGGCATCAAATTAAGGGTTGTTCAAACCTCGCTAAGTGTGTAATTTTGAGGGTGATCAAATGTATTATGGCAACAAAGATTAAAATAGCAGGAAAGCTTAAAACTGCAGCAAAGATTAAACTTGCATTCAGACGGGATAGATCAGATGTGTTATGCATTGCTTATTTAAGTGCTTATATGCTTATTCCTAAATTACATAAGCCATAAAGTTTCTGGATGAAATTGCTTCGATTATGAAAAAAATCCAGTAATAAAATCTGAAACAAACACCCCTTAAGAATTAGTGGACGAATGAACTGTCACACCCCGACTACGGCGGAAACACGATGTGTGACGGAGGATTGATCGTCATAACACAAAGCATCAATATAGAGAAAACTAAAGTGCATTGAAACGAGTGTCACAACGTCCTCCGACAACAAGTATGAAACTTGTGTCAAAACAGGTTGAACCACATCACATTGTCTAAAATTTATTACAACCAACACCTCACATTCGGAGGGATACAAGTCTAACTGAAATCATACATGCAAAAAACAAAATCATAGTCTCAATGCAACTCCAAATGATAAGATCCAAAATGGATGCACTTAGGTCTGCTAAAAGTCTCTAATCTTGGCTTCATGGATCATTCATATTACTTGAAAATGATACGCAAAAGGCTCAACATTACGTTGGTGAGCTCATAGGTTTAGAAAAATTTAGTTGTTATGCTAGAATATAAGTGTGGACAGTTGTGCAATATGAAAGTAGAATGCATATAATAGTATTTAAATCATCAGCACATCAACATATCCTACCAGGATATCCCAACCCAAATCATCAACTCAATAGAATCCCCGCGCACTTATAGTCCTCCGAACCTATCGCCTACCGGCTGGAGCTACACAGTCGGCTAAATAGTATGTGGCAGAAATTCACATTGGAACTTTGCATAGATTGATCTTATAGTATTCGCATATCATTCATATAGTGTTCACATAGCATTCATACATGCAATCATAGGCACAGAGCATTGTCCAAAAAGAATTAAAAGATTTTGCACAGTAGTAAAAGTAGTTGAAATAGATTTTGAGTATCATTTTTCCCCCAATGGAAAAGAGTTTGAAAATTGGGGCTACGAGAACTCACCTTTAAGCAAAGTGAATAGTAGCTGAGGATATGATCAGACAATTGAATACAACGACGTCCAGACTCGACCTATTCCTGTTAAAGTCCAATTTAGGTGTATGTCTCTTAAATGTATGTTTAAAGTTGATGCATAGTAGTTAAAATGTGCTTTGTACGGTTACTTTTAATGTTATTGGTTGCGTGATGGTTGACGACTTAGACTCGATGAAAATATGTCAAAGTATGTATGTTAGATAATGTACGCTTATAGTATTTTATAGAAAGTAACAAGTAAAAATATCGAGACTTAGATAATAGTTATTAATAAATATGTTCCGGTAATCTATCCAGTAGTCTTAAGTTACTTAGTTTAATTGTTTAATTTGTGAAAAGTGACACGTTTTAGTTACGTTAAATCATTAATATATGTTTTATAATTTATAAAATTATAAAATATATTTTTTGTCTTTTAGTCAGTTTATTAAAAAAAAAAAATATTTTGTCCTTTTGTCGGGTTTTTAAGAAATCATGTTTCGGTAAAATAATCTAAGTATAATATTTTTATAAAATCTCAGCATGACCCGTTCGTTTATAAGACATTTCCAAAGTTTTAAACCTCATTTATCAAACACTTTTTCTTAAATAAATCAATTCCGACAAAATGACCAAAATCCGCATTTCGCGTTATTTATCAAGACGCATTTTCTTCGAATGACTATTTGATTATCCAAATATATATAAGTATAAATCGTTACGAAAAAACCGCTTTTAGCCTTTAAAATAACTAGTTTTAGCTTATTGGGCTTGAGGCCCATTAGTAGTCCAATTATTGTTTATTAGTTTTAAAACCCATTTTAGGCCCATTATCAAGCCCATTAAGAAAATAAGTCTAACGAATAATCCACCAAAAGAAGCCAAGGCTCACCGACCAAGACTAAGCCATGTTTTGGGCTTAGCTTATTGGGTCGTGCCTTTTTAAGCCCATAATAAGCTATCCGTAGCTTATTATTAAGCCGTTAAGCTACACAAGTCCTTAAATATCAAAATAAGCTATAACCAAAAGCCATAAAAATAAACCAGACCACAATAAGGTCCACAATAAGGCATGACTTATTGGACCTTATTCGGCCGTGGGTTTTATTAGCCCACAACAATTCTAGAGCTTATCAAATAGGCAAATAAGCTATAAGTATTTTTAGTTACCAAAATAAGCTACTACAATAAGCTACAAAAATTTTGCGAAATAGGTAAATGACCAAAAGTACTCCCTTGGTCTCCCTTTTTTCCTAGCCGTGAGCATATAAGCTCCAAAACAATCTATTCGAAGCTTTTAAATAAGCTATTAGTTATTCTAGTTCAAAAAATAAGTCATCATAGTAAGCTATAAAAATATGACAAGTATATGTAATAACAAAAAATGCTTTTCCTTTGTTCCCTTTTTGAGCCGAACATAAATAAGCTATACAAGGCTTTTAAATGAGCTAGATAAGTATTAAGCTATATAAACCCATACAACCACAATAATAAATTGGTCTTTCCTTGTTCCTTTTTTACCCTAGTTCGAACCCACGAACACCCTTTTATTTTTATTTTAAAATTTTAAGCTTTCCATTTTTAGAAACACAACCGTACAACTATTATCTATGCATCATAACACTACTAAAAATACAAGAATATTTGAGAAATAGATGACTTACAAAGAGGGTTTTGAAAACGAGATTATGCACTAAACCGACAACCCAAACGTTGTTTTAATGAACCCACGCCTATTATTCATTTTTCCTTGAGTAGATCAAGATGTCATCTATGAACACTATCACAAACTTGTCTAGGTAGGGTCTACGCACCCGGTTCATCATGTCTACGAATACCGCTGGTGCATTCGTCAAACCAAAGGGCATTACTGTGAACTCAAAATGTCCATATCGAGTTCTAAATGCAGTATTTGAAATGTCGTCCTTGTGCACTCTCAGGTGGTGGTATTCGGACCAAATATCTATCTTAGAGAAATATTGTGATCCTTGCAGCTGATCAAATAGGTAATCAATCCTGGGGAAGGGATAACGGTTCTTGATGGTCAGCTTATTCAACTCTTTATATTCTATACACATCCTTATTCTTGACGAATAATACTAGTGCTCCCCATGGCGATGAACTGGTCGAATGAAACCCTTATTTTGGAGTTCTCTAAGTTGACTGACAACTCCTCTAATTCAGAAGGCGCCAAACGATAGGGAGACTTCGCGACCGGCATGGCTTCAGGGATTAAGTCGATATGAAACTCGAATTCTCGGGTAGGTGGCAATCCTGATAGGTCGTCAGGAAATACCTCGGGAAAGTTCCTAACTACAACGATGTCTTTCAGTTTCTACTCTTTGGTCTTTGCACTCATGAGGTATCTCACCTTCTCTTATGGTTTTTCTCCTAAGACTCTAAGTATTTCTCCGTGTGGTAGTAGAATCCTAACTACCTTCTCGTGGCAAATGATTTTAGCCTTGTACCGGGACAACCAGTCCATTCCTACAATCGCATCAAAACTCTCGTGTCCAAACGATATCAAGTCGATGTCGAATGTATGACCTTCTATCTTCATTTTACAATCGCGTATAACCTTATTGATTTCTACTAGTTGTCCGCTGGCTATTTCAATCTCATAGCTAAAACCTAGGTCACTAGGCTTTATGTCTAACAGAGGTATGAAAGTAGAGGAAACAAAGCTATAATCGGCACTGGAATTGAATAGTGTTGTAGCATAATGGTTATTTAGAGTAAACGTACCCGTCACAATGTTCGGGTCCTGGCGAGCTTTCTCTGCTCCCATCATGAAGGCTCCCCCATGTGCCTGATTGCCATTGTTTCCACGACCTTGACCTCCCACAATAACCATAGGTTGATTTTGACGGTTTCCTCCTTGTCTTGGTGCTCGGTTTAACCTAGGGCATGCTGCTTTGTAGTGATCAGTACCACCACACTCAAAATACTCCCCTCGAGTAGTTGTCGGGTTTCTAGCATTCACAGGAGTCACCATCCTAGGCCCGCCTTACAATCCCTGGCGAAGTTCCCAAAGCGATTGCAGTTCGTATACTTACGACAAGGCATCTCGGGGTTATGGTGAAAACTGCAGTTTGTACATGATAACGCTCCAAATATACATAAAATATCCCTCGAAAACATGTGAAAAATATATATTAATGCATGAAATATTGCATATTTGGTTGTTTGTTTGTAATTAATTGTTTCTGGACCGAGAATGACGAAAAGGACTAAAAGTGCAAAGAAATTCCGTTAAATACGCTAACGGTCACCAATGGAAGGATCTAGAGATGAAGAAGTAATGAAAAGAGTCAAAGTGCGGCGCACTTCTATGAAGTGTGGCGGATTTCAAAGCGGGTTAAATGCAATTTAATTAATTGACCAAGTGCGGCGCACAATTTTACAAGTGTGGCGCACTTCTCCTGCAGTTACTCCCAAACCATAAATGATTGCAATGATTGTGCAAATCTTCACTCCCCAAATTTTAGCAACTGATGCGCCATCCTCAAATATAAATAGAGCACGATTTTGGAGGGAAAAAGGCATCCCATTCTTCCCAAAAATCTCTCAAATCATTTCTAAGTTACCAGGGATTTTTCTTAGCAAAGTTATAAGAAAGTTCTTAGGAAAGGCTGAAGTATTCTTTGAATCTTCATAATTTCTAGGTTATAGTCATACCGGAGGAAGAAACTCAAGCCAAATGTGGTGGAGAAGAAGTATTACTAGTTGTAATTTCGGTTAAACTAGTGTTTGGATCAAGGAAGTTCTTGTAATAAACCATATCATTTGCTTGTGGAATCGGTATAAACACGTTATCTTTATTGAATATAATGTTTTCTGAATCTAGGATGCTTGTTATGTGTTTGATTGCTATGAATATGGAGTAGTCATTTATACTCCCTCCGTCCCTAAATAAGTGTCCACTATTGACTTTTGAAGTCAAACTTTTGCAACCTTGACCTTAATTATTTCTTTTTGTGTTATATAATAATTGATGCAAAATATATGAATTGATTGGGTTTTAAATGTATTTTCATTGATATAGTTTTCATTAAGTATTATATAACATAAACAAAATAATTTAAGGTCAAAGTTGATGAAAAAAGACTTTTAAAGTCAATAGTGGACACTTATTTAGGGACGGGGGGAGTATTTATTTGGGCTAATATGGATAATGATATGAACAAGCCTTAATGTTTTGCTTATGAATGTGATAATGATGAATTCGATGTTCAATTATTCGGTTACTTGTTCAATGTTTGATTAATCATACTTAGTGGATATAGGTCGATATATTCCACCAATATGTTTACATTTCGCATTGTTTGTCTATGGCAATTCGATATTAGTCTTGTGAGAATTGACTAATAAAACATTTATCAAACCGGATAAGAAAATGTTTAACACTTAATCATATGTCTAACGAACTTGATTAAGGGATTTTATCATCATCACTTTCATACTTGAATCAATTTTTAAGCAATTTATATATTATTAACTTTATTAAAAAGGGGAACCGGGTCAACCCAATTGCATTTAATGAGTGTTGGGTCGACCCGCCAGAATCCACGTCGGAACCCGTTTTTTCTCGCCTGATAACCCGCTGCTTGCCGGAACCCGGCTGAAGCATTTATTAAAAGAAAATAATTGTTAATTAAAGAAAGTGGGTTGACAATACACAGCTGTCCCTTACCGTCTCTCTCACTTTCTTACCTTTGTGTCCCCTTTTCCAGCTATACACGTGTTATAGTTTCATTCTCAAACCATGGGTATACCAAATCCACCGCCCCCATTCTTTCTCATAGATCCACCACTTCCATACCAAAATCATTCTTTCTCACAGAAAAAACCAGATTAAGAAAAGTGAGCCAGCGTTAAACAAATCAACCA